>VWZL01000388.1:272584-417280 GCA_013396915.1 Stercorarius parasiticus
CCCCTTGTCCTGTCACTGGACACCACTGAGAAAAGTCTGCCCCCATCCTCTTGACACCCGCCCTTTAGATATTTATAAGCACTGGTAAGATCCCCTCTCAGGAGGGCTGCGTACAAAGAGTTGTGTAAAACCGGGCTTGCACACGCACACCCCCTTCACCCCCCCGAAGGTCGCTCTGCTCAGCTTTCCCCCGCCACCCCCGGGCAGACCCAGGCCGCTGCTCGGTCCCGCTCCCCGCGGGCAGCTCCGGGAAGGTAGGGTGGGCGGTTACCGCAGACACCCACCCAAGGGACGGCNGCGGGAGCGCTCGGCGCCGGCCGGGGCCGGGCTCCCGCCGGCAGCGGGAGATAAGGGCGAGCGGCGACGACCCCGCCCCCACTGTCGCGACGAGACCCCACCCCCGGCGCGGAATACGGCACCGCGGGGGAAGGCGGGAGGGAAGATGGCGGCCAAGGGGAGGGGGAGAATAAACGTGCGGAAAACACCAGCGTTAAATGCTTAGCAGCCAAACACATTTATTAGTCTTTTTTCTTTTTTTTTCTTTTTTTTTTTTTCCAGGAACCCAAAAATATTTTGTAGTTATAATGTAAGCAACTGAGTTGCACATAATACAATCATATCTTTCAAAAAATAAAAATAAAATAAAAACAAAAAAAAGCTGTTTAAAAGCCCAAAAAAAACCTTCAGGAAACTTATAAGTATTACACCATCTCTCAGTTTCAATGAAATGACGACGACTTAATTCCTTATTACTCTTAACTTGTCACACTCCAATAAAANCCCCTCAGCGGCCCCGTCCCGCCGTTACCTTCTCAGCCTGGGCAAGGTAGAGCCAGAGGCGGCGCCAGGTGCCGAACTTCTTCCTCTCGCTGAAGTTGAAGCCCATCTCGGGGCTGGCGTACCGCGACACCAGGGGAGAGCGGTAGCTGGAAAGCACGTCCTCCTCAGCGCCGGGGGTCGCCATGGCAGCGGCGGGAGCGCTCGGCGCCGGCCGGGGCCGGGCTCCCGCCGGCAGCGGGAGATAAGGGCGAGCGGCGACGACCCCGCCCCCACTGTCGCGACGAGACCCCACCCCCGGCGCGGAATACGGCACCGCGGGGGAAGGCGGGAGGGAAGATGGCGGCCAAGGGGAGGGGGAGAATAAACGTGCGGAAAACACCAGCGTTAAATGCTTAGCAGCCAAACACATTTATTAGTCTTTTTTCTTTTTTTTTCTTTTTTTTTTTTTCCAGGAACCCAAAAATATTTTGTAGTTATAATGTAAGCAACTGAGTTGCACATAATACAATCATATCTTTCAAAAAATAAAAATAAAATAAAAACAAAAAAAAGCTGTTTAAAAGCCCAAAAAAAACCTTCAGGAAACTTATAAGTATTACACCATCTCTCAGTTTCAATGAAATGACGACGACTTAATTCCTTATTACTCTTAACTTGTCACACTCCAATAAAACATCACCCTTTTGTTTGTTTTTTTCTCTTTTTTTTTTTTTTTNGGCGCCGGCCGGGGCCGGGCTCCCGCCGGCAGCGGGAGATAAGGGCGAGCGGCGACGACCCCGCCCCCACTGTCGCGACGAGACCCCACCCCCGGCGCGGAATACGGCACCGCGGGGGAAGGCGGGAGGGAAGATGGCGGCCAAGGGGAGGGGGAGAATAAACGTGCGGAAAACACCAGCGTTAAATGCTTAGCAGCCAAACACATTTATTAGTCTTTTTTCTTTTTTTTTCTTTTTTTTTTTTTCCAGGAACCCAAAAATATTTTGTAGTTATAATGTAAGCAACTGAGTTGCACATAATACAATCATATCTTTCAAAAAATAAAAATAAAATAAAAACAAAAAAAAGCTGTTTAAAAGCCCAAAAAAAACCTTCAGGAAACTTATAAGTATTACACCATCTCTCAGTTTCAATGAAATGACGACGACTTAATTCCTTATTACTCTTAACTTGTCACACTCCAATAAAACATCCCCCTTTTGTTTGTTTTTTTCTCTTTTTTTTTTTTTTTTCTAAATCCAGCATGAGAAATACAGTACCTGCTATGGCAAAAATACACATAAAATGCAACATTTCAGCTTATTTGTACATTAGTAGAGTTTAAACATTTTATTGTTGTTTTTTTTTTTCTTTTTAAGTGAACCAGTGATTTTAAGTACCACTATACTAAAAGTAAAATAAAAATATAGAAAAGGAGAAGGGGGTGGGGGTGGGGGGGCAGCCAGCTGTACAAGAGCACCTTTCTAAAGTGCCGAGTTTCTGTGTCCATGGAAAACCCTTACTTAGCAAGTTCACACATCCGAGAGCGTACGGGATGGAAACCGGGATGACACCGGGATTGGCAGGACATTGTGTCACCTCCTCTACGTTCTCCCCCTTTGTCCTGTCTCTTTCTTTACTGCACACTCGGGAGAAGAAGGGGGAGAAACTGGAGCTACGGTTAAGAGCTTAGTAAAGGAAGCCATTTCAAGTATAAGAAAAAAAAAATAAACACTTATAGGTAACTTGCAAGTAGCATCAATATACACACAGCCACTATTTTTATTATTACAATGTCTGCTTCTGGGGGACAGTGTTTCAGGCAAGAGGACTTTAGCTGTACCTTCCTGTTACCTATTTTATGTGCAAAGTAGAAAAGCTGCCTTTTCTAATCCAGCCGTTTTGGACATCGCTAATTTTTCTGTTCTGCAACCACCCCCCTCCGTTTCGTAAGGAGAGAAGGGCGGTGGCATGATTTTACCAAGAAGACTAGATGAAATGAATCTATTTCTCCATTCCTCTTTCAGACACACCCCTCTCCCATTCCTTGTTTGCAATGGAGAGAAACTCCAGCCAAACGTCCGATGCCCACCATTAGCCAGTTTCCTGAACAGGTAGAAGGCATTGACCTTTGTAAACATAATCCCTTATGTTTGTGGAACTCAAAGCAGCATTTCATATCTCCATCCGAGCGGTGGAGATTAGAATAGATCAGAACGCTCCCCCCGTCACTGCTCTTCCTTCCCCCCTCCCCAGCCCCCAGAAAGATTACATTTGGTTACTTTTGTTAGAAGGTGGGGGTTTTTTTGGTTCTTTTCCTGGGAAAATACTTGGCGTTTAATTCCAAGTAAACATTACAGAATTAGCATCAGCAGAGTCATCCTGCTGTTTGTTCTGCTTTCTAGATGAGAAAGGAAAAACATATTCTGCATGTTTTAGACAGGGTGCGGCAGAAATCCAAGAGATGTATGTGTGTAAATCCTACAGGTGCACACGCGTCATTTCATCTTCTTTCTCTGCAGAAGCACTGCACACGCTTCACTTTTGAGCGCTGGCACAGATGGAGAGGGTGGCATACGGCAACGGTGGAGAGATATTCCTAAGGCCACGGGGAGCAATGCAGGACAGAGAGGACCAGGGAGTGTCAGATAAGAAGGTTTCCGGTACAGAAACCATTTTCTTGATATTTCAAAGGCCAAATTCCAAAAGGCATGGGCTCATATGCACATCCCTGAGACGCACATCCAAGAAAGAAGAAACAGCGACCATGTGATTGGAGAGGGGAGAAAGTAGCAGAGGTTCCCTGACAGCTGTGGGACTGACCCAATGAAGACCTCTTCCCCCACCACCCTCCCAGAGACATTCTGGGAGAGCTGTAAGGCATATACACAAGCAGCATCTACGATCATTCCCTCCGTTCCTAGGTTTTATTGGCAGGTGATGGCTTCTGTATATCATGGACAAGAAAAGACACTGCATTTGAAGTGTCACTGGTAACACACTGAAATTAATTCAGGGAAGGAAACAGAAAGCTACTCTGCCCTCCATCCCTGGAGCAGCAGCATAAAGTGGCAAGGTTCTTCATATTACTGTCCCCTCTCTGGTACTACACACCATCACCTCCCTTTCCTGATGGCAGGAAAAGATGTGCCTACTTGAAGGATGACATTACCAAAACCTCTATTTAAAGGCAGGGAAAAGTACACAAAACTGATTCTGATTTGGTGATCTGGTGAAAGAAGCAGCAAGCTCAAGTACTTCAATCGAGTTTGAAGCTTATCTAAGAGTACAAGTAGAGAGATGTGACCTGTAGCAACACTGGCATAACTCTTAAGGAAGAGCAGAAGAAGGAAACTGGCATAAAGACAGAGGAGGAGTATGAGTAACTGAATCTCCATCAACTTCTGTTATTTAGGATCTGAATGTCTGATGGCTTTAATCATAAAAAAAAAAAAAGGTTATCTCCCTCCGCACAAGCAAACAATGTAAAAAGAATGAGTGATCTTCCTGTAAAAACCTCCTAATACTTCTATCATGCTTTTAATCTTTAAAGCACTTTACAAACATTTACTAGTTGATCCTCACAAAACCCCTGTGAGGTAGGTAAGTATATTATCACCCCCGCTTTACAGATGAAAAAACAAAGGCAAAGAAGTTAAATGACTTGCCCAAGGCAAGGGAAGAGTAAGGGCCAATGTTAAAATTCAGGAGTTCCAGACTTCTGGTCCTGTGCTCAAAACCACTAGTTCAAACATCTTTTTAGAAGGAGATAACAGATGTAAATAAAACCCCATCAAGTTTAGACGAAAAGGTAAGATTTAAAAGGTTACACCAGAAGGGGAAATGTACCACGAGGTATTTTGTGAGCAGGTTTAAACTTCAGATTTTTTTTTTTTTCCTTTTTTCTTTTAAAGGCAATCTGACAGAGTGGAACCCTGATAAGATCACATCTGCAAGGCACGCACAGATGCGAGAGTGATCATCAAGTCTATTACTTATTACAGTACTGTGAACATCAACAAAAATAAAACTGCTGCATGAAAACACTGAATAGGCAGGATAATCTCTCAGTTTATGATATTACATCTAAGATAATGCCAAGGATAATGCAGGTACCATGGTTCACCATGGACAAAGAAAAAAGTCAAGTCAAAGGGTCCCTATGAAGATGACTGAGTGGGCAGCGAGATCTGCATTTTTCTGAGGAGACTGACTGCTCCTGGAAGCTCAGCAGGCTTTGAGGGAACACAAGTAATTCACAATGACTGCACTCTGGAGATGTGAGGAAGTGAATGTTTTTTTATGACCATTATGATACCACCTTATAGTAAAAAAGGATAATTTCTTTTAAACAGAGGGCCTTGTCTATGCATCAGTCCACATTCCCTATAATTTCACACACTACCAACATTCATGCTAAGTCACCGGCAGTAACACCAGACAACAAAGCAGCGGCAGCTGCTGATGTTGAAAAAACGCAGTCCTCATAGTCGCGCTTTGATCAGCACTAGAAAGTACCACCTCCACCATCTCATCCATAGCTGCACTGTCACTGTTACGAACTGTGCCAGAAACAGCAGCAAAGAAAATTCTACGGAGAAGGAAGTGTAGACATCAAGGCCCAGCTCTGTTCCAATTCTTCTGGAAGAGCGCACGGACTGCTGTAATGGAAAACGAGTAGTAAATCCAAAAAAGACAGTGCCTATGGCACTGCGGTTCCTGAGCTTGACAAGGGCCAGAACACAGGAGGTGGTAGATAGTTTCCCAGGTAGAGCTGGTGTCCCATTCACCCTATCGGTCCTGGGTTAACACTGCACGGCTAGAATTCACAATCCTGCGCAAGGTTTAGAGCTGATTTTGTTTTGCAGTCAACATTAGTTTTCCAAATCTCTGCCCCATTACCTATTGGCCAAATTCTGAAAAAGAGAGGTTCTTATCAACTCCTTTTTATTTCAAAGTCATCACCTCCCCACTTCCCCAAACTATAACGGATATACCATGGACACAGAAACTCCTATACAGTTTAGCAAAGCTATCTTTGTCCCCTGCACCCCCTTTGCAGAATGCATAGTTTACAATTCACTTACAAAATAAAGAAGCAATGCTGACCACATATGGGACCTTTTTTTTGAAAAAAGAACAAACAACCTCTTCTTAAGTTCAGTATCAAAATTCACATTTGCATAATAATACATTTCAAGGCCATTAGAGAGGAATGAGAGCGAAGCAAAGAAAACTGCAGAGTCTCTCCTCTCTTTGTCTTCCTGAATAGAGCTGAGGGATCCCACTGGAGTTTCTTTTCAGGGTGGGAATTACGAAGGGCTACAGCAACAGCTCTTGATCTTGTACACCTCATGTTTTGGGTGGGACGAAGAGGTGAATTATTAGAAAAAAAAACAAATTGAAGGAGACACTGCAGATTCCCATGTTTAGCTACAAACAGCTTCGAAGAAACAAAAAATTACTTCAGATTTGTTTTCCTTTTAAACACTTCTACCTCACCATTTCAAAAGCTCTTTTTTTCTTCTTGTGTAATACCCTGTTCATTTAAATGGCAACGTTAAGTGTGCTGGAAGTTGAAGGGTTGAAAAAAAATAAATTTTCCTGTTTCTCTTATCAGGACACGGACAGAGAGGGTAAAAGTGTGCCTGCACCCACTATTTAACAGAAGCTACAAAACATCATCTCTACATGTATAAATTTGTCTCAAACATCACTGTGTTTCAATTCTCCAGTGCTTACAAAAAATAAAGCCACACGCACTCACACTCATGCACACAAACATAAAGAGAAGCCACATAATACATATACAAACTCAACCTGCAACGGCAGACTAGCCTAAAACTATCAACAGCTTCTGTGCATCACACGACATCCCTTCACACCCCCCCCACCCCCCCCCGATCTCTACCACATATGAATACGTATTGTGCAGTGTAGAGACCAGCCCAAAGATGCTGCTTGTCAAAAGGGACCAGTGGGCTGCAATCTCCATGTCTGACCTCTTGAAAGAATAAATTGACCATTGTCTCTGCCCTCCAGCCCAAGCGGTCTCCTCAATTAGACAGTCACTATACTCACAAAGGCACATTCATAAATACCACATTTAACTTACTGCTTGTAAAAACATAGAAGGAGGAAAACGTTAAGCGCTTACACCCCAACCCATCCCTACTGACCCAGCAAGAAGTATCACAATAATGTATCACTTGGTGAGACCTTACTCTACCTTTAGAAGGTACATATTAAAGAAGTCTTCCAACACCTCTTTTATATTTTTTTTTTGCATAAATGAATGCTTTTTTTGTTTTTGGCTTACATATTTTGGAATACAGCACACTCACTATAAAGCTCTGTTGTAAGGCTACCCTCTAAAGTAAGGCTGTTCTACCTTGGCTTGCATTTTCACTTCATTTTGCTGCTTCTCCACGTGTCCACAAAACAAAACAAAAAAACCCCACACAGCGCCTTATATAGAAAGGGTAAGCCATATCTGGCAGGGAGAGGGAGGGGAAAGAAAGCACATACCATAACCATGTCACTAAAATAGCTATTCTAACGAGCTGTGCAACCTGCTCTTACTGCTCAACAGTAAATGATGAAGAAAATGTTCACTTATGGTTGTGTTTCATCTGAAACAGGAGAAGCTTCCACTTTGTCTCAATTTAAAAAACTAAACAGATTTAAAAAAAAAAAAGCAAGGAAGTTAGTTCTGTGAATGCAACACCACACACTAATACCCAAGAGGAGGCATTTAGTGCTCAAAGAAACATTTCTTGCTAAGCACTGCCTCCTTGTATTGCGCACCCATGCAAACTTCTCCAGTCTCTTCTCCTCTCCTCTGCCCACCACAGTCAAGAATGTTTGCTGCAAAAATACTTAACGCTGGCTGGCACAATACGTTCTTCCTTTTTTTTTTTTCTTTTTCTTTTTTCTTTCTTTTCCCCTGGAGTGCTCTGTATTCATTTACAGAAAGGCCGTCAGAGTCAAGTCAAAAAAAATCCCTTTCTCACTACAAAGTTAACAGGAGCCCTAACACTGCTGAATATCACCAGTCCCAACTGTCACGCATACAGGGCGAAAATGGCTCTTTGCAGAGGGCACTTGATTTGCTAGAAGCTTGCTTATATAGCACAGGATTCTGGGAGACTTTTAGAGAAAAAAAAACAACTTTCCTGCATAGCTCGATGAAAAGCAACACGCACGCAAACCGTGGATGCAAACAGACGTTGTCTGCTGCGTGCCACAGATGAAGCTGCATCTATCTTGGCCTGACAATAGTTTTAAAAATAGGCTCCAAACCATCAGGAGCTGTGGCGCTTTTTGTAGCACAGATGAAACCTTAAATCACTTTTCATATAAGGATTAGAAGCTATAGTTACTACATCACAAAGTTTAAAGTCTCACATAACACCACAAAATAGTTATATTTTGAACAGGACCCTGACTCAGTTTTAACAGCAATGTAGACAGACCCTTGAATTCTACTGTAGACAAAGCTTGGCGAGTCACTACAAAATGGACCTGTTTCCTATATCTACTGCAGGGGAACTTTGGTAAAATTCAGCAACACTGGTATTTACACTGATGGGACACTTATGCAAAATGTTGTGAGGGACATGAACTAACAAGGCTGCTAAAAACCTCCAGTTAGCCTCCTGTTGTTTAGCCCAACCAACAACTCTGCTCCAGCATAATTTTTGCTTTGTGTTTTACGTTTGGATGTGAATTCAGGACAACAGGGAAAACCAGCTCTGTCTGCATCAGGAAACTTTACATATTTCTCCCCATTACTGTCAACACCCTTCCGCCACAGGTGGAAGCCTAGTACTGGAGGTGAAGGAAGAGAGTTTAGGTTTTAGACACCTGTATTTTGATCACTGTGGGAATGACTGATATGATGTAACTAACAGTATCAGTTTCTAACATTGCAAAATAGTAGAAAATAAACTAGAGAACTAAAACGGTATTTTGTGCAAAATCAATTTAGACAAACCAACAGATTCTGCATATGTTGTTTCAGACTCAGGATCAAAGTTGCACTTCAACAGCATTTGTTTGGTGTTTGGTTTTTTTTTTTATAATTCATTTAAACTCAGTTTTCTTGGCATTACTTTCCTGCCCACAAATACATGCATGAATATTTACAATTAAGAAAGCTGCTTCTGCTAGGGGAACCTTACCTCTTTTGAGAGAAAAAACTACCTTTTACTCAAATCAGGACTCATACCCTGAGATGCTAACCATCCACCACAAAACCAGCTTTCCAACCCACTTGAGAAACCTGGATACTAAGGTCACATGATTTACAGTGAATGTGATATACGCAACACAGATATTTGCTGCACTGGAAATACAACAGGTCCTCACCTGCTACCTTGTCCCTGATCCAGCTAAGGTTTACTTACACAAAGAGCCCTTACCGGAGGAGTACTCACTCATTTAAGGTCAGTGGGACTAATTCACATGAGGATCACTCCCGATTTCCTGGACCAGACTTAGCCAAATTTGGGTGTCTCAGATACATAAACAGTACTCCTCTTAAAGTCAACAGGAAAACAATATGCACAAAATTAGAAGCCTAAGAGGTAAACGAAATGAAGAATGAAGTAAAAAAACCAACCAAACGAAAAAACCTCTTACAGTACTGTTTGGATGCTCTACTAAGACACAGTGGAAGATGTGGCAGCATTTTTAAGAAGAAAGAATAAAGGGAAAAGTTCTAAGGAATAAATGTTTAGAAATTTCATGGCAAAAAAAAAAAGGTCAACTTAGAAGTTCAATAATTATTTAATCTTTGAGGTCATTATCCCAGCCATTTTGTTGAAAACATCCTATTTATATTGTGGAGGAAAAACACACTTGGCTGAATATTCTTACTCATTACACAAGCCACTTAACGTGAAGCAAAATAAAAAACTTGTAAGAAAAACCTGACACCCTGTGATTGGAAAAAACCCCAAACCAACAAAAAAACCCACTCTCAAGACTGCTGGGCAAGTGTCCAGGTAAAAGCATAGAAACACTGGGAAAAGATGCCAAGTCTTGCAAAGTACATGGTACTAAGACTGCCTTCCAAAATAAATGTCAGAAGTCTCAACACAGGTTTCTGAGCTGTACCCCTTTTTTTTTTTTTTTGGCTTGTTAGACTTTGTTGTTACTGCTAAAATGAAACACTCAAATGGAGCAAAGAATTATTAAACCCACTAAAAAGTGCCAACTTGATACACACTGCAAGGTGGGGTAAGCAAAGTGGCTGGTAACAAATGGATACATGTTTGGTTTTTGTTTTTTTTTAAACCAATTAAGCACTGAAGGATTCAAAACCAGGAAAAAACAGGAATGCTGAAACCACCTGTAAAGTATGTATATGTTTAAAACTAGAGAACCAAAAACCATAACAAAATGATAAAGAGAGCTCTCTTTTGTCACTTTAGAAAGTAAAATGTGTTTTGTTAGTGAAAGATACTATGTTTAACTTTTATCTGGAAAGCAATGCTCATAGTGTATTCCAAGTTGTGCTTTCACCAGCCTCTTTTCCCTACCTTCTTTGTCAACGTGTTTAAACGAGATGCAGCCACTGATTCCCTCCCTGGAACAGTTTTGTAAAAGCCCCAAAGTACCCTAACATCAACTCCTGTTGACTTTTCACTGTTATAAACTCAAATGGTAGCGGAATATTGACAACATTAAGCAGTGGTTGTCCACAGAAGATAAGTCTGGTTAGCACAATGCTCAGAAATCACTTCCAATGGTTAGGAGTGCCATAACTAAGCTGTACTAGCAACACCACAATTAGCTACATATAATTTAGAGAGGAACAGAACTGTCAACTGTAGTTGGAAAATAGTAAGATTAACATCACTTAAACAATTTAAGAAAACTATCACCAAGGAGACAGTCACTAATGTTTGCATGTTTACGGAAAGGAGGAGCAGACTCTTGTACTGTAATAGGTTTGGACCCAGCAAACTGCTCAAGCTCCAGACTGGCAACCCTTCAGCAGTCAGTCACAACCCACTTCCAAGTGACTGACGAGTTCCTGGGCTCTTTTTGATTAAACCCTACAATTTCTTCTCTTTTAGGACACTGCTGATTTGATAAAACACAGCCTCTGGCAAAGAACTCGGAAATCCTCTCAATAAAATACCAAACTCCCTAAATAAACCCTCCTTCTACTGGCCTGTGACAGGATTTTTTTTTTTTTTAAAGCGCATTATTATTATTGATGCATTATTTTTAACACACACGTATACACTCAGATGTACATGCAGCGCAACATGAAAACACTGGGCAACTGATATGAAAAGGACAGGAACTTGGCATCTGATTTTTTTTTTTAAATAAGAAGTTATCTCAACTACTGTAACTCATTGCATGACACGCTTATGCAGCGTGCTCTTTTTCCTTAAGAATGGGTACACCTATTTCCATTAAGTGGCTATACTGCCTCACTTTGCCTCATCTTCCCTCCCTTCCCCTACTGTAGGGCATGTGGGTGCATGTAAAAAGGCACTAGTGCGGTTTTTGGGGTTTGAGCCTAGCCATTTCAGGCGGAGTTAAGCCCCTGACCCTTAGAGCTGGGAGACAGAAGTTGGCCTTCCCAACACTGAACTCTGAAGTTCAAGACTGTAAGCCCTGACAGCCAGCAGCAATAGGGTGAACAGAAGAGTTTAACACATATTTCCCTCATGTAAAATAACATGCAAAGACTGGGAGGCGGGGTGGGTGAAGAAAAGCAAGCAGCAAATCTCCAAGTGGGGAAAAAACTGACCAAATAGCCGATAACAGGAAAGCTGATTTCTAATGTAAATTTTACTGGAGTTTTTCTATATAGTCTCCTTTTTCTGTACTGAAAAAGGCAGGATAATGAATCTACTTCATTACTGGGTATTCTGTCAGCACTGGTTTTCTTCAGCACTACTTAAAAGTGGTTTAAAGAAGCACCATCATGTATTTCCTGCTAGTCCTCCTAACTGAAGACACTTTCAGTTAAACTGTACTGCATTTTAATTAGGTTTTATAGTTTCACTTTTCTTTTAAAAAGGTGCTTGGAAGAATATTTTCGATTAGTTTCAATCAAGAGGGAACAAAGTGATAGATTTCCATTCATGCACTTCTCTTCTCCATGCAACTGCACGCATGTCTGCATGAGTAACAAAGCACTATAAATGATAACCCTTCCTTCTCCCACAACTTGTTTAAGATTACAATGAATTTCTGTTGCTGATATTGAGAAGTTTTCTTAATGTATTTTAATTTATACAGTCTTTAAAATTCTTGATCCCCCGCTTGAGAGTAGCATTTGGAGATTTTTTCTTTTTTTCTTTTTCTTTTTATTTATTTTTTTTAGCATTTTTATTTTAAAGTAAAAACTTTCAAACATTTTGAAGATTCAGGAACTTGTAAAAGTTTATCAACAAGAAACAGCCATCTATCTAGGATAAGATAAGGTTAAATAAACCATCTTCAAAAAACTGGCTTCCTACCCTAGAATTCCTGAGAATGCTTGCAAATTTAAAGCAGGAAAATAAAATGTTAAAATAAAAACAAAAACACTGTTAAATGCTCCCAGAGTTAGTCTTCATCTAAAATATATATATGCACTTTTTGGTCTTTTTTTTTTTTGTACATTTTAATTTTTTTCCCTTTAAGCTTACAATGGAAGAACAATTTAGCTTTTCTTTTTAAATATTTCAAATCCCTCATTATGTCTTGTAAACAAGAGGGGCTCTAGCACCCGGCTTTCACCGTAGTATCGCAATGAACTCAACTAGCCCAAAGTGCAGGAAAAGGGACCTTAGGGCAGGTTGGGAGAGAGAAGTGAGGGTGGAACACAGCAATGAACCAGCATGTATAGCAAATCATGTGACAGAATGGATACTGGCTTACTTGGGCCAAAGGTGCTTCACTAGGAAGTACTGCTGGCACAGGACTTTTAAGAACCTGCTCTGCGTGTCTGAGAGCGGCTGGTCTTTGAGCAGAGACTATCAGAAACAAAGCTTTATGGATGTGTGCACATGAGGGGCACTAGCTAGCAGGAGCTGGAAGAGAGCATTTTGTTTCTTTGTGCATGGTGGGATGGATGAAGGAGGAGACGTGATAGAAAAGTATTTTCAGAAGGGGCCAGAGTATGCTGCACACTCCAGTTTACTAAACAGATACAAACCTACTCGTACTTTTTGTCACATAACACTTTGCATACAAATCTACAGGCATGTGTATATGCAGCATTTCCCTCAGTCAGTCTTCCTTGTGACATTGGGTTTACATAGAAAGGGCGAATTAAAAAAAGCCACGTAACTCCCTAGCCCTTCCCTCCCACCCCCAGCACACACACACACACACACGCGCGCACAGCTCCCCCCCCCCCCCCCATTACTTGAATCTGCTTTCACTTCTCCCCACTCAACCCATGCTTAGAGTTAAATGTATTCGACATTGTCATATCCTTCAATGAAAAAACGCTGAAGAAAGACTCCCCTATCCTCCCCCCCCAGGTAATAAAGCCCGAGCACTGCTCCTGCTGAGGGCTGGAATGGACAGGCATGTGCTGGTACAGAATGTCGGCACTTTGTTAGACAGTATAACGGCTAGTCAACACCACGTGGAAGTCCTAGCACTTACGTAAAGAGTACCGGCATCTCTCTTCCCTCTTCTCCCGGCTCCAACCCCCCACCCCCGAAAGACTTCCCGCTTTATGTGAAGGGATGTTCCTTCAAGTCTGCTACAACTCTTTTCACAACAGGTCTTAAAAGTTTTGTTCCCAGCGCACACATGCACGCACACACTGGCTATCACTGTAGATTATAGGTCACCCCTATCCTGCCCAGAGTACTACTACACTGATGCTAAAAAAACCCCAAACCTTTCCTTAAATACAGAAATTAAAAAGCAACAGTACAGAAAAAGTAAAAACAAAAAAAACCAAAAAAGGTGCAATACTTTTTTTAAAAAAAGTCTTTGCTAGTTATATACCTCCCTAAGCAAAACCACATACACAGGAAAAAACACAACACAGAGAAACAAAAGGAAACATCTGAAGTACACACTGGTTTAAGAACATTCATAAGTAAACGTTTCTGTCAGTGATGGTCTGGCGCTGTAATACACCAAGGCCTGGCACAGGTAACGCTCACCATGAAGGACGCAGAAAGGAGTTAGCTGCATGTGCTTTCAGGAGATGAGGCAGGCCAGCCAGCGATTTGCTGACACGATTTAGTTTTTGTCAGTTTTAACGCAAGCAGTATATCAATTAAAAGGCTAATTTGGTTGGGCTGGACTTTCAAGCTTTTGATGGATTTTTCAAGAATGAATATGGGTGCCTATTTATAGATTTGGGGGAGAAAAGAAACACTTTTTTTTATTTTTAAAGGTATTTAAGTTTGTGATAGACTGAATAAAGAACATTTGTCTTAGCCGCACAAAAAAAATGGCCATGTCTTCTTTCCTCCTCTTTTCCCCTCGCTGGAAGAAAAAAAATGGCTTGCATTATATAACAAACATTCTAGGGCACACTCCATACAAAAACCCCACATGCAGACATAAATAAATAAATACACTGCTACTCAAAAGACAACATTGGCTCCCCTCTCACCAAATCCTTTGGATATGGCAGTGTTCTGCTCTACCACAGGGTTAGAACAAGGGCTAGGAAGCAACTACCCACTCAGTATGATCTGCAGACTTGAGATAGCACCCTGCTAAAACGAATTTAAAAAAAAACATACTGACAAATTTTAATCCAGCCCAACTGGATTCTGCTTCAGCCACAGGGACTCCACCATGCCTGTCTTGTTTTCAGAATCAAGACATGCAGATGGCCAGCCAGCCCGTAGACCATCAGCAATGCAGCGCTTCAAGATTATATATATAGAGAAAAAAATGCACACACACGAACATGTGCACACGCACTCACACAGAAACAAGCACACGTGGGCAGTTACATGTGCCAGAACACACTGGTACTTATCAACCAGCCAATCACAAAGTGTTGGTTTTTTTGTTGTTGTTTTNAAAAAGCTATTTTTTCAGTATATATGTTTCTTAGCAACAACTTCCGTATAACATGAAAAAGTGAAAAACTAGAAACTAATTTTTTTAATTTTTTGTGTTTAAATTTAAATGGTATGTGTACTTGCTTCACATTGTCTTTCTAAGTTGGCGTTCATGATTCAAGTATTTCAAGAGTGATATGTTCTCTTTTTGGATTCATATTCCAAACAAAAAAACTGAAGTTATATAAGGGAGGCAACTATGTGCTCAGACAGTCTGTCAATGACCCACCTTTTTTTCTCTCTCCGTTTTCTTTTTTCCTTTTATAAATGTATTTATTGCAAGTTGAAAAAAACGAAAAGGTCAAGTTAGTGCTGCTGCTGTTCCAAAAAAGGTCACGAGGTCAGAGTTGAAAGTTCTAAGTTCAGATAGAATCCGACCCTCCTCCCAGAAGGTCTCCAGGTAGTAAGGGAGCAGGGCTGCCCATTCTGTGTGGATCCTCTACGCTTGGGACCCCCCACAAGCTTGAAGAATAGTTTGGGGGCCCCCACAATGAAGCGCCAGTGAGATCACCCCCACTGCTGCCACTGCTGCCACCACTGCTCCACTGCCCAAGCCCTGTTGACCCACCAAAGAGATTCAAAGCAGGTCCAACTGGATCTGTCTGGTTCTGTCCTGTCTCCAGGGATTGCCAGCCTGCTGTGGGTGCACTTGGGGTTGCTGCAGGTGTAGGGGGCTGAGCTTGTGCCAGAAAGCGACTAACCTCTTCATCTGTGGCAAACTCAGCCAGGATGGTAGTGTTTCCCAACACACACCTAGAACACAAGATACAGGGAAGGAAAAAAAAATTAATAATTGAAGCCAGAAGGCAAGGGCAAGGGATTCAGAAGGCATGGTAACACCACTACTAGGTGCCCAAACCAAAGGAGGTATCAGCTTGCCACAATGGAGTGACCATAGAAAGCTTTAGTTGCTCTCAACAGTGAAATCGACTCAAAGCACAAGAATTTCCATTTTATAGGGGACTCCCCCCCAACATTCAGTTGCTATGCCTGCAACAAAATCTTTCTGAATTTAAGCTAAGGTCCTAACATTAACACCAAGAGCAATAAAAGTGCCTATACAGTGTAGCTAAAATGGTAAATGTACATAGGCCACCTTTCAAACAAAATAGCGGAAGAGCAAGTTAAAAGCCTGTGAAATTCAGGGTAAGATTAGTATAGTTCAAATGTTCTTGCTGAATGTAAGGGCTTATAAAAGCACCCTCCCACACCCCCCCAGGATTTTCGTCTCAAAACCTCTCACATTTTCAAAACATACCAGAGCCACAGTCAGTTCCAAAAAGCTTAAGAACAGGAAACCTAAGATCTGCAGCTTTTCAAGTAAGCTATTTCAGGCGTATCTCAAAACTACAGCAGATTCCCACACATTTGGGTTACACATGTAAGAATGATATTAATCTGAAAAAATTCAGAAGCTTTTATAAAATGGCGAAAACTGTACACTAAGGTGCATACTGGTCGCAATTCCACCCTATTTGCACCTTCCTAGTTCTCTATGTGCCAGTTTGTGCCAGCAATTAAAGAAGGCATCTTTGTTTCTCCTCTTCCTCTGCTGATAAAGGAAAGATTCCCTTCCAAACATGACACCTGAAACTAGTTTCCAAAGCATTTTGTGTTCATGACTAATGGGGTACAAAGAAGAGACACCAGGATTGCTTACATGTGCAGTGCAGTCTGGGCCTTGGCCGCCTCCTGTTTGGTGTTATATCGGATAAGGGCGGTGCCCTGGGTCAGGTTCAGATGGAATGTCAGCAGTGGGCCATGCTGCATGCAGATCGTCCTCAAGGTTGACCCATCGATCTGACGAAGAACAAACATGATAAAACAGATGTTTGTAACTATTTCTCCAAGTGAACTTCAATCCTAACTTCGTCTCAGTAATTAAAAGATAAATTAAAAGAGAAATGACTCAGAAAGAAACACAAGTGAAAGCAGTGGGAAGTGAGCGAAGGTGACAGGATTTAATTTTCAAACAGAATCAGTATGCCTTGACTTCTTACAATGACTTTGCTTTATAGAATAATCTGACTTACTGTTCCCACTCACTTGTAGCTTGAGTCCAGTCTTCCCCATCTCACTGAGTTTCTTAAATTGTCACTATGCTTATGTTGGCAGGTTTTCCAGTAATTATATACAACTTGTACTTCTCACCATCTTTAGCCATTAGGATTTGTACCAAAGGAACCAGAATTTCTTAGTCTTCAGCACTCTGACTTCAGAATTTAGACCAAGCAGTATTTAAGAGTTCTGTGTAAAACTGGAAATACCACCTCTTTTCTAAAATTTTGGTGCTTTTTTGTCTTTGTAGTTTATGAAAGAGTAAGTTACAGAAACAGTCAGTGATCTTTCTGCGAAACCCAGCAATCTTCACTCCTCCTGAACTAATGTTTTCACAGGAGTTGTTGCCTACATTCCTTCTGCAGCAGTAACAGCTTGTTACTCACCTCCAGGAACTGCTGTCCTCTGCAAGGTATTCTGTACAGATAGATTCCATTCCTGGTATGACACAGGAACACACACACATGAATGGGATCTGTATGTGCAGATACCTAAGGACGTGCTACTTTCTTCCTTCTCCTTTTCCCCCCTATTATACAATACAACCTCAAATGATGGGAAAGGAAGTTGTGCACCGGCACAAATATGAACAAAGTTAAACCAGAGAAACTTGAAATGAAGATAGTCTCTGAAGCCACCTTAACCTTTACACTTCCTTCTCTCTAGTGAAGTGACCCACAAGGAATAGAGGATTTGTTATGGAAGAGACAATTATAATCTGCTTCTTTCTCTTCTCTACTAACTTAAGTGCCTCCAAAATATGTTCTTCTTCCATAAAATGATTCCTAAAGCAGTATTAAACTACCTTGCACAAGGGAGACTTAGAGTTGTGCCTCTTCATCACACTGCTGCTGTTTCCTTCACATGAAGCAAAACAGTCTTTTCTATGAAAGGAGCACAGTTTGCCATTTTGGGTGATCTGAAGGAGACCTTAGTTTTTCCTTTCATGTTGACGTTTTCTTAGACTGTAGTAGAAGCATGGTAAATTATCCTGCTGAACAGGGGTCTCTGTCTAGACCTCAGGGCGCTTCTGATAATCATACAGTCTTTTCCTAAGCCTTGAATACAGGCAAATTGGGATTGTTGAAACCAGGATCTCCACAGAATTCATTTTGAATGGAAGCAAGCTCTGAGAACACTTGCAGGAGTAACCTAGCTAGACTGTTTTTGGCAGGAGTGCTGGAAACATTCTGTGGTTGCACTATGGAAACACCAGAGTGAAAACTGGCAGTTACACCAGCTTTTTTTATTGACAACATCCCAAAGAACAGTCTCTTTAACAGCAATAAACCATTCCACATTATGGTCATGCAACTTATCCTCACTTCTAAGAAAAATCTTTCTGTTCCAGTACTTTTTTTTTTTTTGAAACTCTATGTAATGAAAGGTTATGATGGTCATGTAGCAAAAATTGAACATCTTAAATTTAGCTGAAGAGATTACAATAGAAAAACCAATCAGACTGCAGCCCCATTTAGTAGAAACACATCTTGCGTATGCTGACAAATGTGATTTTGTTAGATTTTATTCAAAGAGAAGCAACTGAAGAATACACAACTCTGTATCTCGGTAAATCAAACAAGTTCCCAGAGACAACAACAGAAAATACCTGTGGTGTGAGATTGTGAAGAACCAGCCAGTAGCTAGGACGAACTGAGCCACCATCACTCCAAGCAGATGCTGCAAATTAGAAGACAGAGCAATCAAGACATATTTGATACAAAGAAAACCATTTCTCTTTACAGTTAGGTCTTTCAAATCTCAGAGAAATTCAGCATAATCAGCCCTGCTAACACACGGAAGCCTGATCTTCAGTCCTGAAAACAAACACACATCTCTCCTGACACTTGACATCAAGATTCACTTTTTACTCAACTTTATCTTCGAGGAGTTTCCCACCCACAGAAAGCATCTAGTCATGAAAGGCCTCATGCAGTAGGTATTCCCTCCTGGCAGCTCCCAGCCCTCTTCACTTATCCCCTGCAGCAGGACCTGTGATTCCACCCCCCACCCCAATTACTGACAGTACATTTCCATTTCAAGAAGGAACTTTTATTTTCCTTTTACCAGACAACTGCAACTTTCTTTCATCCAAACCATTAGTGCTGTAAAACGTACACTCCTCAGGTCTGATCAATGGTGCTATCAGTTGATTCTTCTCACCAGAGGGAAGCCTTGAGTCCTGTGTCCCCCAGCCCCTGACCGATCGGGATGCTGTGCTGTTCCATGGAGATGATGGTTTGGGGTTGGTCAGGCCAGGAGGCGGGCGGGGCAGCCCTGTAGTGTTCCTTGAGGAAATATGGTTTTTCCACATCTTGTTGGAGAGATGAGTGGGATTGTGTCCTATGGGATCTGGGGACCATGTTGATTTGTAATCACTGAATTTTGCTAGAAGATTAAATAAATTGTATGTATTAGAGAAACTTACGAGATTCAATTAGCCTTTAGCTGTACTATCACTGTAAACCCTTTGACTGCATTTATATTGGAGACAAGCACAAAATAGAGAACCATACAACAGTTAATTTACCATACCAAAAAAAAGAAGCCATGATACATATATGTTCACCTTTGCTTATTTTATGTATCTGTTGACAAAAAAAAAAAGTAATCCCTAGACCATTATGATTACATTATGATAATATAATCGGCTGCAGCATGTTCAATCATTAATAAGATGAATAGCAACTTTTATGTCCACACTACATTTCATCTGAGAATTTCTTACAACTTTGGTCACTACTGACCTTTAATGAAACTGAACCTTCTTCAAGCCATAAGCCTGCAGAGAGCTGAAATGAATATTTACCACTCTTGGTCTACTAAGCTAATGCTACCTCCCCTAAAGATGTCCTCCTATAAGATCAAAGCTTTCTAATGAATCAGAAATTTCATACAAAGTTGACACAACAGTAACATGTAAAGAAGGCCACTCAGGTGTGTGACTGCTGGATGTTTAAACAATCTTGATAGCGCCTATTCATTTTTTTTAATAGAAAATATTACCAAATGCCTATTAGGAGAAGTTATGACCAATACTGGGTATCCCTAACACATTTCAATAACCGTTTTTATAAAAGTCCAATAAAAGACTAGAAGCTAACACACTCCTAAACACATCACTATCAGTCATGAATATTTAGAAGCTCTTCCTCAACCAGTTTTCCTTAAGGCGACAGACTATAAATTCACCCACATGTCCTGACACCAAGGGACGTTTATCAAATCAAAAGTCAAAATAGCTGGAGTAATTTCTTTTTCCCTTGTTCTGTAATGAGAACCAGTGAACACAGACAGGGCAATCTGGGGGAAAAGGCACCTGTGTCATGAATTATCTTTTATCATGAATTACCTTGATCAGAACTCATGTGCCTGTGTGTGCAAATACATGTATTAAGCTCTACTCACTAACAAAAGGTAGTAAATTACTAATTTGAAACAAAGGGTAAAAATCCAGGTTTACAATATGCCAGGGTGTCAAAAAAACAATACATTTGGGAATCAATACCATGAAGCTTTCAAGAAAGTAAAAGCATGCTTCATTTTACAGTTGGATCAGTATATTTCCACAACAGAGTAACTGTCAATAGCAAGCAGGTTTCAAGCACTGACCTATGAAAGTACATGAAAGTGCCCAAAAAACTGCTTTCGCTAGACTGTTTTACAGATATGTGAATTCTAAATCCTTAATTCAGATGACCCGCTTTCTGGCTGCGAAATGCTGGTGTGTAGTTTAACGA
This sequence comes from Stercorarius parasiticus, assembly GCA_013396915.1. NCBI lineage: Eukaryota > Metazoa > Chordata > Aves > Charadriiformes > Stercorariidae > Stercorarius > Stercorarius parasiticus. The sequence continues at coordinate 293,196 of VWZL01000388.1, forward strand.
TATGAGCAGAAGATGTTATGTATGCCAGGAAGTGGTCTAGTTTCCTCAATTCAACTATGACTTCAATCATTTTTTATCTCTTGGGTCTTTCTTATGTGCTAGACAAAACTTAAGCACAAGTAAGAAGCTGATACATGCCATTCCTTTCCCCAGGCTATGAAAGAGAAATCTTTTATGTCATTGGAATGCTGCATACACAGGTATTGCTTCAAACTAAAGTCACCCCACAAACTGGCAGCAGGAACGCTGTTTTTCTCGAGGGCTAAATAGGATTTTCAACACATTTTGTGAAGATGCTGAGATAACATATGAACACAGCTTTTGTTCAGTAAGATGCAAACCCCATAAAGTTTGGTCCACATGTAGCTCTCAGTTATGTTTGTCACTTCTGTTATTTACACACAGTTCTTCAGTTTTATGTAGTTGTCAAGACAATGATGTCTCAAGAGAAAACTCTGGCATTTGTAAGAAGTTCAAAATCCAAGTGGTTTGTCTGGAGCAAGTATTTCCAGCATCCTCCTCAGAAGTGTGTGCAGACACCATTTTTCACAAGAAAGCTTTGGAGACCTTCTTACCAAGGATCTGAGACAGATATCTAAATTACTATTTACAGACCAGCCACTAAAAGCCAGAGGACTAAAAGCCCTCTCTCTCTTCAGGCTTCAGGGAATGGTGAGTGCTATAAAATATGAAGCAAAAATGTTCCCCTCACAACGCTCCGGTATTCTAAAGTTAAAATGAGTAAAATCACTCACTAATTCCTTAACTAATACATACCGGAACAGGTTAAGTTAAAAAAATTCTGACAGTCCCCAACCCCTTACACATGCCAACAGATTGTGCATGTGGGTGGTTGTTGGTTCCCCCCCCACACACTTTTGCATCTGTGTCTCACTGCTACCCTATTCTTTAACTTGCATAACTAAGAATTTTGTATTGGGGTGGGAGGAAGGGCAGAGGATCTTAGACTATTTTTTAAAGCAACCACAACAGAGTATTTTATCATCAGGAAGAAACTATGTGATCAGCCACTCAAATCTTGATTTCCAAGCTTCCTCAGAAATTACTGAAAGACTAAATATTTGAAGTGGAACAAGCATGAGGAACTAAGAGAATAAACGGAAAATGCTTTGTCCAAGTAAGTTTTGGAGCCTGCATACCTGAAGTGCTATGAACGTTGGTGAAGGAATTGTCAGAGGCACTGTAGGGCCAGGCACCAGGTGAAGGCAGCGAGGTGTTGAGGGAAGAATTAGACCCTATCAAAGGGAAAAGGAGAGAGAAAGAGAAGAGTAGGCCGATTTCACAGCGTCTCTGTAATACTGTTAAACCTCAAGAGAGCCACAATTTATACCAGTGCCAAGCTTTCATGTGATACACAACCACAGTACAAAGGCTTCCTTCTTAGTTAAATGCCATAGACTGTTACCCTGTTACAAAACAAAGATCAGAATATTCTCAAATATCAGAATGATTTAAATAATTGCATACCAATTGTTCACTGTTTTACCTGTGGTGTTGTCCCGCAGAAGTTGGTGGTCAGTATCTACAATGGGAGATGTGGCTGTCCCCCCCAGCACACTTCCAGGGGTCACATAGGGGTCAGATTCAGGGTCAATGTTTTGTATACCTTTCCATGGCACTCCTGGTTGGAACTCTGGGACAGGAGGGAAAAAGGAATTAGATGCAAACAGAGCAATGTCATTTACTGCAAGTGACTGTTGAAGATATTTAGGAGGGTAAATGATTGTCTTCTACACTGCTCCTCAGAAAAATCAGACTTTTCTGAATTAAAATCTGTTTCACATTCTTTTTTTAATATTCCATGGCACTATCTCTAGTGTCTTGTACACAAGTCTATGCTACAAAAAAGATTAGCTGTAAGATTACATTCTGCACACATATTTTGTGTGTGCAGAAGCCTTTCTCAAGGAAAGGCCACCTACCTTAAGAGTTTGTAAACACAACATTTGATGCTTTACACTGTAGGTACACACATGCTTTATACAATTACCCATCAATATTCAGTAATACTAAGGCATCAATACTGAGATGCCTTGTGGTAAAAGCAATGTCTATACTCATTGACCTTCTTCATGTTCACAATGAGATGGAATATACTTATCATGCTTTAGTTTCCTTTCAACTATAGCTCCAGGCATGCCAGATTTTTAAGACAAGAGGATGAGTTATATGAAGTATGAACACACAAAAATTCCAACAAGAAAGATCAGTAACTTGGTTCCCTCTCTGAGTAGATGTTCAATGAATAAAGCGCTGTGGTCAATTCTGGAAGCAGTGGTAAGAAAATAAAACTGACGAACACAAAAACAAGTAAAGAAGCTTCAGATACTATGCAACAACTGGGAGAAGCATGAAAAGAGTGCCAAGGTGGCAGATCCATCCCTTGCAGATGTCTAGGATATGGAATGACACCTTTATTCACAACCTGAAGTTTTGAAATAATTAGTGACAGAATATTTGAGTGTAACTAAAAATCTACAATTAAAAGTGGGATACAGGATGTGCTCTCTGGAATGTAACCATGTAGGGTGACTCTGGCATAGAAGAGTTCATTTCAGTCACCTTTGTAATGAAGCAGCATAGACAAGATTATGACTTTCACAGACAAATACAGAAGAAAATGTGATACTACTTGTTCAAACAACTGGTACGGCAAGGGCAGTATTAGATTGTGATAATGCACTGGCAGGAGAATCTCAGAGAAGACATAAGAAATGCCCCACTGGGTCAGTACTGTGGCCCATCTAGCCTACTACTCTGCTAAGAGTTGTAGAAGAGACAGCATTTGGGACAGAACACAAACCTGTCCACTATGTGTGGGCTACTGCACTCACACTCTCCCAGCATCCATAATTCTATCTAGGATGTCAGAAATACCCTCTATCTGCTAGCACCTCCTTGTGAAACCGTTTTTACACCAGTTTATCCAATCACTGTTTCAACTGGCTAGTACCATCTGTCTCCAGAAGCTCTAAAAGCAACACATTCCAGAAGTTCACCACTCCAGATGGAAAAAAAGAAAAAAAAGAAAAAAAAGGTGGTCTTGTCTATGTAAAATTTATATCATCCTAAGTCCAGCATTTGCACCATGGTTCTAGTATGGCAGGATTCACAGAACTAAAATTCTGCATTTATCTTGCTCACTGCCTTCATGATTTTGTGAGTCTCAGTCACATCTCTCAATCTTTAGTAACTCAACAAAATAATCTAGGACACCAGGTATCAACATTTCTAACAGTATGAACAATCAGCACTGCATTAAGAAAGGAATCTGCTCAGCTACTGCCAAAATACTGCATTTCTCTGACAAGTAGGACCACCTTAAGCTTAAGGAGCAAGTAATGCAGCTCTTGGGTCTAGTAAAAGATCTTCTCTGTTCTGAGATGAAGAACCCATGAACACCAGTTAGGACCTGGAAATTAGAATTTGTTGGCAAAAAAAGGGGCGGGGGGAAGCATTAGTCCAAGTCTTGCCTTTGTAAATATTTCTGGGATCTGATGAGACTGAAAATTAAGTCCATAGTAAGCTCTCATCAAAAAATTGAGGAATATTCAAACAAGGCTCCAAAGATCAGGCCTATAGTATATCAACACATTCACTCATCAACGTACTCCTGGTCTGAAAAAGAGTTTTCCTTGAACTTCATCATACTGACAAATTTCCAAACTATCCTTTGGGACTGACAGTTATTCTCATGCATATTCACCAACTTTCCCTACAGACATGCTCTTTTATTTCCAGATAGTAAAGAAAACACGAAGTGCACTTCTCCACTGGTATTTCAGTGGTCCTCCCAAAAAGTTCAAACATAAGATTATTAGGAAAACCATGACAGACACATCCAGGCCAGTTTGCCTACAGTATATGACTGAACTGCTCTTGAATGGGAAATTAGTCTAGTATCACCTAGGTATGCAAGTCCGTGTGACATAACCAAAAGATACAGTTCTCACCAATGCAGCAAAACTTGCTCTCACCTCCATCTGTGATATCAGTTTGATTGGGCACCACTTCATTTATCTTTGTGCTGAACAATACTGCTCTCTTGAACGGCAGAATTTCTGCAGCAGGTGGCATTTAGGAGGAAAACGCGAAAGGTGTAGTCAGGGTGAATGCTGAGTGACCACTGTATTCATTCAAAGGAAAAACGCACCCATTTCAAGAGGTTTTCTCTTGTGAACTCATTTTTGTTAACAACTTCTTTTCCAACACTAGGAAGAAAAATTGTTATCTCCATGGCAGGAACCGACAGTGGGCCTCATCCACAAGCTTGCAGAGAAAAAGGACCTACACTGTAAAATCATTTTGGGTCTTTATTCTTCATCAGGGGTGTTGATAAGGTGGATCATGATTTCAGCTAATTTTTCCTTCTCAAGGAAGCCAGTAAGCTAGAGAGACTATGAGATAGCTTAAGTGGCTGATGGCTATGGGACAGTAACACTTGTTGGACCTCCTAAGAGAGGGCTACCAATACAGCAATAATTGCATTAAATCCACATGCCAGAACCCATGATCTGTTACATGACATGTGCAATCACAGTCATGGGCTACTCATTTACATGAGAAATTAGGGATGGTACTGATGATCCCAGTGACAGTTTATGTTCAGGATGCGTGAACTCCACCCATCCTCTCATGGTGGTGAGGCAGTCAGCAACAGCAAAATTTTACTTATAACTGACAGTGGGCCTGTAGATATCATTAAGGAAGCTCTATGATATCAAGGGGCAAAGAGTAGCTATTCAGCTTTTCACTTCTGTAACAGCCTTCTGGTACCAAGAATCTTGCCAGAGCCAGTGGCTGCTCCAAAACCTGGAGCTATGACACAGCTGATCCTCACATCCCTCTCCTAACATTCCAAGTAGTACTGCGTTTCTCAGTATTATATAGGGGAATGCTGACTAAAGAACAAGTTCAGCAACAATGAGTCTACAAGAGAGGTCCTGAAAAAAATTAAATTTTGGGGGTTTCTGGCATTATGAACAGTGACGCCAGCTCACGAGGCTTAGTACTTAACAACCAAGCTGACAGAAATGTAATGCAAATACACCTCTACAGAGAGCAGTCAGTGGTAAGCAATGTTTTGGGTGTGCTGAGGTTCTTGACATAATTAATTCTTTAACTCTGTTAGCTCATCACAACACATTTTCTTGCCAGAGTTAGCCACTGAGGGGTTCCCACATAAAAAGCTTTAACTACTTTTTGTAGGTTTTCTGCAGTTGTATGTGTCACACAGATTCCTAGGCTTTCTGATGCAAGGTCTGTGCTACTGGTTTACCCAAGAGATGTACCTGCACCTTTACTTTTTTGTGCTTGAGGGGATACACAGCAGAAGATTCGCGGTTAGGAATGTTTTCCTGGAATGTAAGAGTCTTCCAGACAGAGAAAAATCACACCATACAGTATATGCGGAACAGCACTGGTGATTAATCTGTACAACTTCAAGGACACCGCTTTGTGTTAAACAAATGATTTATATAGAAAATTATGTGCTTGTTCAAATACGGATGTATTTTTCCTAGATACTTGAGTTTTCTAATGGAAAGGTAAAATTCTGCCAGTGAAACTCTAGAAGACTTAAAGAATGTGCTACTGCCTGTAATCCAAAAGCCAAGAAACTTCTAGTCAGGCCACAAGATTGCTGAGCAGTACTGAAACACGGCAACACTATTCTATCCTTTACATGACATGAGCAAAGGTGAACCACAACAGTGTAGCACACACACTGTATGCATACTGTACCAATACCGCTGGCAAAAGAAACCTTGTGGGCTGCATTGGATCATATTTGTAAACAATTGCCAGAAGAAAAGTTCATGCTACATAAAATACAAAAGGTCTCGACAAGAAAATCCTGTTCCCACCATCACAAAAAACAAGCTTTCACATCTTTTGCTTTCTGATTCCATGCTATCAATCACAATGTTTACACCCTGTGTCAGCCTAACACAATGCAAATAAGGAATCAGTACAAAAGGAGGGAGCTGGTATTGTGTATTTTATGAACAAGTGTTCTCATGGAAATTTCTCTAAGTGCAAAGTCACCAAATTACAGAAGGTAAGAGTTCACCTAACAAAAACCAAATACTATTCAGGCAATTCAGCAGTTAGTTCATATTTAGCCCAGCAATTTTTTACCAGCAATTTAACATTTATGTTCTAATTTAATGTGGAAGAAGTTTAAAAAGTGAGATAGGCCAAGCAAATATTTTCCTTACAGTAGTTATTTAAAAAGCATAATGAGGAAAGGTCCCAGCACATCTACTCTAAAGCTAGGACACAACCCCTGTCCCTGCGTAATACCTGGAGGCCAGCTGGCATTGCTGGATTTGCTTCCAATCTTGTTCGTTGGTGGAGATTTGGCAGGTAACCAACTATCACCAGCAGGGCCTGCATGGCCACCTAGTGGGTCGCCCTGAATGATGTCAAACTGGTTGTAGGGAGATCCTCCGCGAGCCTTTCCAGGGGGCACTATTGCACCTGAAGCATTAAAAAGATACATTTATGCTCAGAGAAGGTTGGGATCTTTATGAGTATGGTATACTAAAAAAATTAAATATTTAAGATGCATACTGATGAGGCAAGACATTCACTAACTTAAAGCATAATCTTATCTGAGCTACTTCACCTCTGACAAGACGATACTGTTAAGACATTTCTGAAATAGACAGTCCCTTGCTCACCATTTTTGTGCATATTGGCATCTTGTGAAGCCACAGAGGGCAGCCCTTCCATCATAGTCCACTGCTTAAAGCGGGATTCTGTTCCAGCCTCTTTCCCTCCCACCATGCCATAATCCATGCCACTGGAGCCAAAGCCTGTGAAACAAACCAACAGAACTCCACTGTAATTCGCTCTTTTTGGTTTAAATATCTTCAAATTGGAAGTCACTGTGATCACAAGAAAGGTAAACAAAAAATGAACAGTAGCAATGAAATGCTCAAAAGGCAACTTTCAAATAAGCTTGTTAGGTCAGTATGCCACCAAGATACGCTTTGTTATTATGTTTATCTTCTTCCCATGTAATGAAAAATAATGCAATTTGATCAAGAGTTGACACTTGTTACCTTTGCTCTAGTGCTTAAACATAAATTACTTATTTCTGGACCCAGACGTAACTGGCTAATATTGTAATGCAATTACCATATTAATATGGTAGCTACAGGCAATGCACCAAATCTCTTTCCACAGAGCACTTACCTGAACCGTATCCAGGTATTTGCCCTTTGGTCTGTAAATCTGAGAGACCCACATTCAAAGGATTGGGTACCATGCTGTCTAAATGTGGCTTAGGCCCAACAGGGTGGGATGGTGAATGCTTCATGCCAGGCTGCCTCTGCTGCTGCTGCTGGAGGGCACTCACCATACGAGCAATCTGCAAACGGAAGAAAAAAAATGGGGATGATACATCCTATACTATAACACAGAACTCTGGTAAACATGAAGAAACAGTGACTTGAAAGAGATGCAAAGGACCTTGCTCTCTGAAAACTGCAATCTGAAGAGAGCAGATGACAGACATTACTAAAGCCAGCGCCGCCTTTGCTGCAGACTGCATTTTCCCAGCACACTTTATACTTCCTAAGATTGACAAAAACAGTGCCACACCTGTTGCTCCTGCTGTTGTCGCACAGCTTGAGATAACTTCCTCTGGCTTTGTAACAGCTGCTGCTGCTGCTGCTGCTGGAGGAGGAGCTGACATGCCTACAAGATAAGTGGGGGTGGGAAGAGTGAAAATACAGAGCTCATCAAGCAAAATGTAATTGCCAGGAGCTAGTCACTAGCAAATGCTTTGCTCACAACTTAGGTAAACTGTTTCTCTTTCCACACACTCAAATAAAATGACAATGAATGCATTAGAAGAACACTATATCCTTCACTTGTTTCTAATTTAACATCACACAACAGTATTACTACTACCTACTTTATTACCATCACTATGGCTACAAGTCTGAAGAAAACTTCATTAAAAAAAAATATCAACAAACAACTGCTCTGCCTACACAAACATTGCTTAGAATCATTACTAGCCCACTGCAACATTCACAATAATTACACAGGCCTGTCTAATTTATCTGCTGCCCTCTAACAGGGCTGTATTTTCCTTTAAAACGAACAGGGAATATCTGTACAAAAATAACAAGATCAGTAGAACAAAACAGAATTGGAACAAACATAAAAACTCTTTCAGCAGACAATTTGTAAACGGTCTGTCCCACAAGATTACAAGCTACTTACTAATTGAAACTGGGGAATCTGTGGAAGCTGGCTCAGCATGGCAATCTGTTGTGGAGAAAGCTGGGGGCCCATATTGAAAAGACCAGGATTCAAGCCACTGTTGGGAAACTGTTTGAGCATGGAGGCCGAAACCTGCATGGAAACCAGTTACATATCCTCAAGAAATGCACCGATATGAGAAAAGATGATGAAACAGAAGTATTTCTATAAAGGAATTAGGTACAACACCAATCTTAAATGGTGTTCTGGGAAAGACATTACAGATAATTTATTAACATATCACATTTAAACATGCACAATCTACGACTTGAGCAGAGTGAATACCTCACTTGATTGACAATATACAGTATTACATGTGCAGATGCGGACACACACACAAAGGTTCCTCCCCCAACGGACTGGTTGCTAGAGACAACACTAAATTAAAATGCTGATATATATGCAGCTAACCAGTAATCACAGTACTGCATTATCACATTAAAAACATACTGCTTGACAAGGGAAAAGAAAGGCATTCAAGCAGTCACTGGAGCAAAGAAACAGTGCCTCACAGAAAGAGTTAATCTCTTTGTATGCTGAATAAGCTATAGTAAAAGACAGGAGTAGGTGGAGAAGTATCCCCCCCGTTTCTCCCTGCATTATTTGAGAGCTACACAAGTAGAGAATCTCCAAAAGCCTTCACCAAGTCCAAAGCAAAAGGCAAACTTGTGCATTTGGAGACCCTGAGGTCTTAAGAGCTCTGCAATGTAAATGCAATGTGTAGCCTTTCATCACGCCTCTTTCAGGGGGGGCAGGAAGCACAAGACAAGACTGCTTGAAAAAAATTAAGCAACCTGTCACACTTGAGAAAACTTTCAGCTTTCACTTTTTTTTGTTGTTTTTAAAATACTTTGCAAAAGCCTATGTAAGACACAGGATTCCCGAATCCACTTTGAGGTTTAAAAATACTGGTAGCAAGCATTTATCACCAACTGCCTTGGAATAAGGAAAAAGGCTAATCCTTCTGCACTCAGTTTTAAGCACTTGCAACTATGAATTTTAATTTTTTATCTTACCTAAGTTTTCAATTTCTTAACATCAAGTCAAGACTAGGATAGATGTATAAGTAACTTCAATGATGTGCTCTGAAGGCTGTAGCTATACTTTTTACAAGTAACCAGTTACTATAAATTCCTTACCTGGGGAGAAAGAAATTGGGGAGGCACTTGCGCCCGGATATTGGGGGAAGGATTTAGTGGCTGCACGGGTGTGTGCATGCCCCTCGATTGTGCTGTGCTGTTTCCAAACAAACCATGATTGCCACCCTATAAAATTAAAGCAGTAGTGAGAAGACGAATCTTTCAGGATAATGGATCTCTATGCTATTAACTACATATCAGTAACAGTGAGGCAAGTACTGACTTAAAGAGACTACCCTTAGAATTACTGAGATGTTTGCTGTAAACCAGTAATATTCTACCTGCTGTACTACATTGTTGAGATGCAGGCTCTTTCTCCTCTACATTGAAGAGTCATTTTTATCCACTTATTTCAAAGCACATACCAAAGCTAATGTTTTATATTTTGCACTTAACATGTTGGGAAATGGAAACTTGGGAGTACAAACAACACGCTCAAGGAATCATTCCATTGGCCTAAAAGTATGGCAAGACTGTATCTACATGAATTTTGGGCCATCATTTTAGAAAAGTCAGGTACTTTTTCTGAGTAGGTTGTTGAGATATCACTTATAGGCCTATTATGAACTCTGAAGGCCTTTCACTAACTGAAATTAGAATTCAAAAATTTTATTAAAAATTTTCCTTCTGATGTGTAAATTTCAGCACTGTGGATTGGGATGTTTTTCTTCTCATTTTTTTCCCCCCACTGAAGTGAAGAGCAGGAAAATTTTCAAGTGAGAAAAAAAGTTTGTGGTTTTTTTTTCTCCCAGTGATTTATTTTCTAACACTAGAATACTTGCTGTTTATTTAGAGGGTTTTTTTTAAATAAGAAGTATTTACTGTTTTATAAGCAACTTCTGTAATAATAAACCCCACTGCACGGAAAAGACCAAAGAAAATTCATTATTATGTTTCACTATTTCAGCCTCTGAGCAGACTGCCTTTATTTGTAACATCTTTCAACAAAAGCCACAGGAAATGTTATGGACAGTCTCCCACACTAACATTTGCATGCTGTTGCTTCTAAAAGCTGAAGCTCCCTGAAGTCCTTAACATGCCATGATTCTGTCCTTTCATTTTCAAGACCCTCAGAACTTCCTACCTTCTGCTGTATATCAGGCCGTCTACGATCCTCAGATACTTGTGGTTCTAAACAGTACGTTCTCTATCCCTCAGCCATCAGTCTCTGTTCTCCTTCTCGATGCCAGCACTGGTGTATCCAACATGAATTCATTGTTCTTCCAAACTGAGATTGTGAGGCCTTCTCCAAAACCTTTCCTTCCCTTATATACCAGGATTTCATAAACTTTACCTCCCTTCTCCCCTAATAGCATACATCCTCCACTATCCTTTTGCTAAAAGAGAAATCTCTCATCCTACTTCTATACTGGCAACATTTTGGATTGTCTCATTCACCTGCATCACATTTCACCTCCTTAATTGTATATTCTCTTCCAGAAGCAACTCAAGATGTCATACTAAGCACATAAGAGGATAAACAAAAACCCCCAAGTGACAAAAGAGTTTTTATTCTGGAAAGAACTGACTGGCGTCAACTACACATTAAAATTTTTGAGAGGTTTGAAGCTGCAGCTACACTTTCAGCCCTCCCTGAAGCTCAGAGTTCTGCACACCAAACCAAAGAACATGCCTGCAAATTTTCAACTTAATCTGATGTTCAACACTGACTGTGTCACATAGAAACAGAAAGACAACACAAAGAAACACCATCATGTTAGGCATGTTACTACATAAGCTAGTCCAGTTGCAATACTTCAGTTCTATTATTTCATGTCCTAGTATTCTTGCAACATTTTCTTCTAGCATAATGCAAAACATAATAGCCAAAAATTGTTCCAAACTGCAGTTACCCATTTCATTTCTTCCCCACCATTACTGCGTATACAGAAAAAAAAAAATATTGCTACTTCAAGAGTTTTTCAAGGTTACTAAATCAATCCTTTCTTTGGGCTGTGGGGAAAGGAGAAGGGAAGAGGCACAATGCAAAATGACCGCAATTTTTTAAAGGCACATTTCTACATACAAGGTCATTAGGTCTGGAAAAATTCAGTATCAGGGAGAGGTGGGATGGTGTGCGTGGCAAATCAGTAGCCTCTAACCGGGTTTTATAACAGCAATTAAAATAGAAAGGTTGCCACTAACTTCATGACTTCTGAAAAGCACATCTATCTGCTGCTGCACTGTGATTCAGGAAGTAAGAGGCCAACAAAAACAGATGGAATACATTTTGATGATAGGAACCAAAGTGGATTGATTCTCAATGGCCTAATATAGCTGAAATTTCCATTAACAATATTAATTTATTTAGTAGGAAAACAAATGCAAGCAACCAACTAACCAGGATTAAGCCCAGGTTGCAGCCTTATAACAATGCATCTTATAAGGTGGCCTGCTTACTTGTCTAGCAGCGAAGTTTTGGGGACTGAGCCCTGAGCCGATTGCCCCAAGGCCGACGTTGGATAGTGTGGAACCAGAGGGAGACAGCTTGTAGCTGGGAGAAGGGGAGAAGGGAGAGCAGGGAGCCTCATCCCCAAGGCACCCATCTTGATTGGAGAAAGGCAAAGTCAGCTGAAGCAGCAGTTAGCCAACAGCAGCAGTTGGTTAGTGAAGCAACAGAACGCAAGAGGAGAGAAAGAGGGACGGTGAGTGACTAGGAAGAAGCAAAGTTAATTTATAGTAGCAATTACAAGGACAAAATTTCTGACTCAAATGATCACTTGACAATTAAGATTTTGGTCCAAGGAGATAATAAATTCCTAAAGGTTTTCTTTTAAAAATACACCTTGAACTCAAATGCAGTTCTTTTCTGACAGTGGCTATTACCACTACAGAAACAAACAAATCTTGAATGATTTCCTAATGTTAGCACACACCTACGAACATACTTTGTTAAGAATGCATTAGCTCTGCTAGTGGTATTTATTAATTAGGCCACCAGAGGGAGTTAACAAAACTGTTTTTTGGCCTATTATACTAAAATGGAGGAGTTAAATTCATTGACAGTAACACGCCTTCAGAATTTTTAAACCAAATTTCTTTTCCAGTTTACATGTGATAAACTTAAACTGTATTAAAAAAAAACAACTCTAGAGCACTGGACATCGTCCAATTAACAATGTGAAGCAATTAATGTTTGATAACAACAGTGAAAGCTTCTATTTAAAATAGCCAAAAATATGAAAGAAACGCTACCATAACATACAACAGATGTCACAGAGAAACAGATGTCATACAGAAGCTTACGGTACACGGACATACAGCATAAGGGGTTGTGGAATTTAGAAAGGGTGTTTCCAATAAATGACAGACATGAAAGCAGAAAAAATTTGGAAGACTGTGATTACTTATGTTTACTTAGATCTAAACAATTTTTTTTTTTTACAGTAGATGATTGTAGTCAGTAGCCAAAAGAATCATTGTGATGAAACCTGTAATGAATTTCATTGCTACCAGTAGTTTATTCTTCCAAGAAAAACAAAGGAATTTCTTTCTATCCAAATTAAGAGCAGTCTGTTCTAGAATAAAAAGCCTAATTCTCCCCAGATAATTTAATTTGTCTATGCACATCTGACACCTGTTTTATATACACATTCATTCGACAAACATAACTCCCCCGCACCTTTTATTATTGAGTTTGTCCAAGGTTACCAAATTTTTAGCACTTTCAGAAGAGCAGGGTAAAAACTGGGACCTTGAACACAGAGGCTGATATTCATTTATCTTAACATATTTCTCTCACCTTCTCAAAATAAGGCCCACTATCTGTGGTTCCCATGTCTTTGGAATTAGGTGGACGGAACCCAGATCGATCCTTTCTCATCATGTCATTAAAATCCCCGAGATTCATGGCTCGTTTATCTACTTCAAACTTCTTATCTGGGAGACCACCTGTTAAAAAAAAAAAAAGAAAAAAGGGGAAAGGTGATGAAATTAGCACGAATAATCTCTACCACGTTTCATGACAGCAGGTTCACAGACAAAGAAAGCACCTTTAATATCAGGGTATAAATTAAGATCTGTGTTACAATTTAGCATAGCTACAGTTGCTATTAAAAGTTTTGAAAACTTAAAGTAGGAAGTTTCATTTCTAAGACTGAACAAGTTAGTTTAAGTTTAGGGAGTTTAATGTGAAGTACTTCTCACAATTTATGTACAGATATATTCATTTCTACAGCAGCCTAGTTCAACTACTGATATTCATTCAACATAATTCTCAATGTCTTCCAAAACTCGCACTGTTATTTATTGGTATTCAGTATCTATAGAGACACCACTATTTAAGTTCTCCATATATTCTACTTAGCCTTTACTGGGTTTGGCATTGAGAAAGAATTTCGCAAACTGCAAAACCACGCACATAATTTGATCACAACTCTTCTACAGTCATGCGAATTTAACTCTTGAACACCACAGATCATCTGGTATAGTGTAACTTCCAGACAGGCAAGCAAACTCCCTCAGCCTGTATGCAATGATTACCCAACCAGTGAGAGAGACACTTTTCAAACATCTCCTACGGTCTCCTGCCACTGTTTAATGAGTAATCTGGTGGAACACAAGGAAGACATGTTAATAACAGATGATCAAACTGTACCATACACAGCGAACAAGACATCATCTTTCCCTGTAAGCTTCTCATCAGCCAAGCGCTGATGGAAGGAAGTTTTCTACTTTACATACCGCACTGCTGCCAAGAAACCATTTATTTTTTTGTCATATTTGGCACCTTTATGGTATCAGATGCATATTGTTATGCTGAAGTAGATGGAAAGCATCTTAGTTTTAAAATATGGCCAACATGCTAGAAATGAGCTTTACTGGTATTTTTAGTTTTAAATAATCTTGTTTAGTAGCACAGATGGTCTTTCCAAGAATCATTAAAAAAACCTGTCACCACAGTTAACCAAAATCTATGACTCTTCCAAAGGAAGCTGGTGATAGATATCTTATCCTACCACTGGCAAAATGCTAAGTCTTTATCAAACAGAACAGACAGCTAGTCACTCCAATACCTTCAAAACACCGGTTCCTCAAAAAAGCTTCTCAAAGCCAGCATCTCTCCTTAATGTCCAATCACAAACTATTAATATTCATAGGTATGTTATTGCCAAGAACCTATGAAATCAGCCACTAAATACATGGGGTTTTCTTGCTGGCACAGCTTTTGAAGTTGATCCAGCTTCATCCTTTCAGATGCCTTCAACATCATTTATCACAAAAAAATACCTGGCAAATCACTTGCATATCTTGGCTTGTAACTGTAGTTATACTGACCTGGATGAGCTCATCCCTTTCTAACATATCCTAAAAAGCTAGAACTGGCTCTGCAAAAGCAGTCCCATAAAATGTCACATACATCTCAATCCTGTCAATACCTATATCTAACCATTACACGCAATGCCAGCAACGCACTACCCAAAAGGCTTGTGTGCTTTAACTCTAGACAGGAAGTCCTGTCCGTTAGTTGCTTGAAAAGAAACTGAAAGCGAGACAGAATTGCATCACTATGTGAAATGAAAGTGGGTCAGTGCCAACAGAAGATGACTAAGTCGCAGAAACACCCTTTTGTCTCTTCAGTTATCCTGATGATCCAATCAACTCCTCAAACATTACTGAATGATGCCTTGTAAAATGGCTTGTTAAATAACATGTGGAGCATTAAATAGCACCTTTAAAGGCTTCAAGCACAGATATGCATGCCACTTAAGAGTTGAGGCAGCTACTTAAACTTCAGTATAAATAAGGCCTTGCTAAGAGATGATAGCATTCGTTTATCCCATTCATACAAAATTCTGACGCAACACTGAAACCTGCTGTTTGAGTCTTTTGCACTTGCCAACAAAAACTATAAATAATGCAGGTGGCTGAAAACTAGCTTTACCTTACATAGTATAAGACGACCATTAAAATCTGCAAAGTTTGAATTCTACCCTCTGCAGTATGCAAGAATACTTGTACATGAATAAATATGAAGCCCCAAATCCTCTACATGCAGAAACGTAGAACAGGTTAAAAGTCCAACTATCTTCTTAAAAGACAACTTTCCATCAGTTCTTGGATTTTTCCCCACTATTAACAGCTGTGACAAACACAGTGAAAAATGCAAAATGAAACCAGAGCTTGGAAGATGACATTCGCGCCTTAGTGAGGAAAAAAGCACCGTTAAGTAGATCTCCCTCACCACGTGCATGCAGCTTAAAAGAATTCTATACAAACACAATTACGTAAAGTGATCTGGTACTGGGAGATAGGAGACAAAAACTGTTGTTGAGCAAAGTTACCTAAAACATTTGCAAATAGAAGACTCAATGTGGTGAAAACACATACATCAAACTGGGGTAAACCAAATGGAAAAAAAAAAACATTTGAAACATGTTTTCTGCTTGACCAAGAATATTTTAAAGATACTGGCTTTACACCTTTGCCATAAATTTACATCATCCAAGCCTACTGAGCAAGCACATGCACTTAGATATCGAGGTGTTGCACCTGAATGCTAAATCAGGTTATGGCTTTGTAACGTATTTACAAGACAGCTGCATGAATTGCATTTGAATCAATAGAAATTGAAAATTAATTCCCCAGTCTTTACAGGTGATTTGAGAATTCAGAGATCTGCAGAGGTTGCAACTAATACATATAAAAAGAAAAAAAAAAAAGTTGGTTGTCAAACAGAGGGAAGGAAAAGACAAAATATTAAGTGGTTTTTACAAGCTGCTTACTGTAGCAAACTTCATGCCTCAGGACTTACATACTAGGAGAGTTTTCAATGGAAAAAAGTTGTATCCTAGTAAAAGAAGTTATCCTTTGAAGGGATTTGGTAGAGGAAAAAAAAAGGAAGTAGGTCTTCTTCAAGCATGCTATTGAGCCATCTCTCTTCTGTCTTGGTCAGTAAATAGAAGCATCACCCCGGCACCTTGCAATAAAAGCAACACATTTTTCCAACAGAGAGACCAAGACCAACAAAGTAAGAATTACTTACTGACAACTGGCCATATTTTACAATGCACGATGACCATAGCCAAGGAGCTCTGACCATAGCCAAAGTTGTCTGTGATATTTGTGGTCTCCAAGGTCAGGTTTAACTGAGATTAATGTGCTTTTATCCATAAACTGGGAAAATATCATTCTGGGAGTTATCTAGTTAGGAAAACCTGTTATGTTGTAATCCTGACTGAAATCCAGTTGAAGAACAAGCCTACCTCGTAAGTCCAACTGTTAAAGTTTACAAGTAGACGTAGGCTGAGCAAAACAGTTTATAGTTTTCCACAAGCAACAAGAGCAAAACTGCTAAGCAGAGAAGTAACAGAAAAGCTTCAGGAAGATCTGTAACATTTTTAGTCTTTGAAATGGAACACAAACTATAATAAATGCCTCTACCTAGGATCACGGATGCCACCATTAATGGGCATATTGAACTTAAAGAAGTGTAACGTATCAAGACTAAGTATGTAACCTTTCTGCACCGTTTCACAGGATATTCTGAGCATCAGCCATCTTTCCTCAGAAGGTCTGAGGGCCTTAAGGTCCTTGAGAGCAGAAAAATCTAAAGGATCTAAAAGCTTAATTTGGAGAGAAAGAACTGAGAGCTATAATCAGCATAATCCAGGCTACCATCCTCTTCATTTGTATATTCTTAGATCTGTTCATTAGCAGCAGCATCTGAACACAGATGAAAACTGAGCATCCAATAAGATGAGTTATCTCCTCTTAGAAGATCTGTAGAAAAGCATGATACAATCAGAGCCTGAATCTAGAGAGGCTGTATGAAGCCAAAATGGAGAAATCCAAAAATTCTGTTACCTTCCCCAAAAGTACTTTGTGCTATATAAATGCATGTTTTAACATCTCTTATTGGTATCCTTAAATATTCAGAGGAAGAAAGCAATTTTGGGAAAAAATGAACTACTTAATCCGCTATGAAGCGTGATACACATTTTAAGAATGTAATGAATGCTAAGCTGAGAGACACTGCAACTATTCGGACTGCACTGGAAAACCAAATTGGTAATTCATAGTAGACACAACTAAGTTTTGACTACCACAACTCTACCTTTGGTACCAACAAAGATTAATGGATACTCCCAATAAAAGAAGCTTTCTGGTTGGGAAAATCCTGACTCCAGCATCACACATGATGCTACAAGAGTGGCAGGTAAGAAGTACTGAAGCTGGTGACTACACTGGTGCAGAGAGGGTCAATATCAGAGCAGACTTCTTGCAAGACATAACATTGGAATAATTTGCGCAACAATACTAGAAAGACACAGAAGAGGTATGGCAGAATCAGAATAGCACAGGAACTGCAATTACAGCACAATGGCCAGTTTCACAAGAACTGCCTCCTGTAGTCCCTAAGTCCAAATCAAGAATGAATATTTGCACTGCTTGCATCTGCAAGGTTTCAACTTGCACTATCTAGTTTTCCACTGCTACCAGAAGCTCCACAATTCCATGATAGTGAATATTCAGAGACAATTTGGAGAGGAACAGAACGCAAAACTGAATCTCATTTCAACATCAAACCAAATTTCTGTGAGAGTTCACTACTTAGGTTGCCAAAGAAGAAAGTCATGGCAAATTCAAAGCTGATTAAAATGGGATTAATCCAAGCGGTCAATTCCAACTCTCATTTAGGATGGTGTTTTCCACACAGTCCATCCCACTTTAGCTGTGTAGTATTTATGCTGAGGCTATCAAGAGTGAAAAATCTAGTTCTACTGAGCAGTAACTTGTAATAGCCTGAGGGAAGCAACTGAAGAAATCAACAACAGAAGACAGTCTCTTCCCTCACATCACCCCCAGGGAGCTGTGGTAAGCGGGATGTCCTACTGCCAAGAGCTAAAACAGTCCTCCTCTTCCACCAAATGAAAAGGGATTTTCACTTTTTTGAAACAATAACAATGGATACAAACTACATGGATCAAACAGTCTTAAGGATGCTCCTTTCAAAAGTTATAGCTCCGTTCTGTACAGGTATACAACCCAATCTTGCATACTAGCATCAGCTGCATAGCAATTCAAAGCCTACAGCCAAGATGCTATAACTCTATCCTTCTATTATGAGGGGTGCTAAAAATTAAGGATCAAACCTTTCCAAAGCACAGCATGTCATCCACACAAAAATACTACACATGATCTCATATTTCAAATGCATTTAAATTAAATTATACGCACCTACAGACAAGTCCATCTTACTGCCTGGAATGTCCTCAGTTTGACTCTGGAAAAAAAAAATTAAAAATTCAGTTCTAACTTCTACGAAATGCTGAGGAATGTTTCAGAAAGTAGCCCTTGATGGTTAAAGGTGGAACTAAGGAAAGATATGCTTATGCCAATGAAAGTTTTATTTTAAACTAAAATCAAACACAAGGATTCCTGATATCACCCTGGTCACCTCTCACCTCGACCCCCTAATGCTGTATGATGCAATTTTATCCATACGAAACTAGACACATGAACACATGCAACAGACAGAGAAAGATGCATAGACAGCTGCTCTGTGAAATGAACCTCTGTCTTCACGTTCCAGTGGTCAAGAGATGTAACACTGAAAATAGTGGCCAAAATGATAGCTCATCCTCATGACCTGTCAAGTCATCGAATCTTGAAATGTGCTGCCGAGTTATTCTTTAGTTGGCAGTCTGGGACAGGGTGTTCCCATAGCTTTCAGAAGCATCTATGGTCTAGCAGACTGAATTTGAGCTTAGGAGCCAACAGACATTACAAACTAATCCTAGTGATGTCACTGAGAGTTTGTGCAGCCCTGGGCTTCTCACAGAACCTCTGCATTATTATCTTTCGCTAGCCTGCATTACGTACTACTCCTGCTTCACAGCACGCAAGTTGGCACAATGTTCTGTAAAATGTTTTACAAATTAGCACATCAGAGGTTCTTAAAAAAAATTTTTATGTAACTATTTCTAAGATACGTCCCTGCAGATCTGTCTTTTCTTTACATGATGTGCCGTTTATTTAGTCACTTTACCCATCGATCTTTAAGTACTGATTATTAATGAGCCTTTTTGTTCTAAAAAGATCCTGCTGCACAGTATTTAAAATATAAATAGCCAAGACAAACACAGGGCTGTAAAGCTCCTTTTCTGATAGGTGGCTGAGATTCAGAACAAATAAATAGCCTTGGACTAATCACAGATGTCTGACACTACAGGCCTTCACCTTGAGTGCTCTAAATGGCATCTTATGAAAATGAAAAAAAAAACCCAAAACCAACAACAAAACAAAACAAAAACCTGAAAACCCCAAATCCTATTACGTGCAAGGAAATTGCAATCTCAGAACAACAGCTGTCATGAAGTAACTTTGAAGAGTCAAAGTAGATTTCAGGATTTTCTGAGAAGCCATTCTGACTAGCAAGGAAGTGCTGAATACCCAGCTGTTACAGGTATTATAATCAATATGTCAGCATAGCAAATGCAGATAAATAAGTTACACAGTGAAACAGCTGACTTTTTGGCTTATTTAAAGCTTACTGCTTTTTTACAAAGTTGGATTTTATATTTAAAAAAATTTACTTACTAGCAAGCCCATATTTGAAAACTGTTTGGATAAAGGGTTCATCCACGAATCACTATTTCCTCCTTTTAATGCGCACTGAAGAGGAAAAAGAAAAAAAAAAGAAAAAATTTTAAGCAACTTTTTGGTTTCTTAAATTCTGTTTTATCCTTGAGATGCACAAATGTCAGATGAAAATCCTGGTATCAGAGAAAACAATCTCCTGAACAATTTACTTTAATTTTTTGTGTGGTTGGAAACATTTACCAAATACTTCTTTCTTCTTTTCTCTTTCATTATTAGGTATACCAAACTGGATGAACACCTGCTGTGTAGCATGTTTATCACACCTTCAGTTTCATTCTGTAATGTGGAAAGCTTTGTGCATGTTATTTACTGTTCCCTCTGTTATAGTTTAATAGATTCTTTAATCCATCACATACGACAGTGGATTTTTTCCTTGGCCTTCTTCCCTATAGTATGGTTTCTCTTACACGGGCACTGTGCTGATGTGGCACTCAATTTGGCCTTACTGTTATTTACAGGTGATCAAAACCAAAACTGAACACAGTTCAACAGAAAATAAAAATTTTTGGACAGTTGCTTTGATGGTTAAAATAAAAAAAAGCTTTTTAAGTAAGAAAAAAGGTTAATGAGCATCATTTTTGCAAAATAGTAATTGTAAAACTCCATACCATGTCACAACAGTATTTCCACGTCCTAGGAAACTGTTCTGCACTTGCCTTTTGAGTTTGCCCTACCTATATGATTAGAAGTAAACGAAGTACAGTTCTTTCTAATATTAATACAGTACCAAGTGTTACAGTACTAGAGAACTTTAACACAAAAAAACCTTAGAAAACAGGTTACTCAGGACTACATCCAAACTCCTGCTTGAGGCCAAAGGTCAATAACAACAAACACAAGTCAGACCTAAATCCAACAGCCAGTAGAAATAAGAAGCACGTGTACCAAAAGGACTGTGGAATCCAAACTTCAGCAAGCTATGCAAGAGCGGCAGCAGCCTAACACAGAAAGATGTGTCAACAAAAGAAGAGCAAGAGCCTTGGGATACTTATTGCTCAGTTTCATTTAGTAATGGCTCTGCAGCTTAAATACTGAAAGAATTTGACACCCACTGGCAGATTTATTAGTCACAACAGGTGTAATACATTAAAACAAATCCAGAAACATCACATTTTTCACACTGTTGTAACAAGCACCTTTCTAGATGAATTCTTTTTAGAAGAACTACTACTATAATGCTCTAACATATCAGTCAGACTGCTTTCAGACAACACAGTAGTTATGAATCATTCAAGGATTTTACCTTCATTTGTGTTTTCTTTCCTCCTTGCCCCCAGCTTGTTGAGTTGTGGGAGGAACTGCTTCCCTGAGAGCCTGCTGTGTTCCAGACTCCTCCCTCCTCCTCCTCTTCCCAGCTGGAATGACGCGTTCCTGTCACCGGCCCATCACTTTCTCCCCAGCCATCTTGCATAGATTTAGAACCTTTAGAAAAAGAAAAAAAGCTCAAAAGCAGTCTACAATACCATGCAGCTGGGGACTTGACACTGCAAGATTGGCTGAGATCATCAGAACCCCAAAGCAGTAAGCAAAAAAACCGAAAGTGTCCCGTGCATGAATCCCGAAACACATGAGATTCAGTGGCATGTTAGGATGTCATGTTTTACAACTATTTGCAAGCAATTTCAAACACTTAAAGATATAAATAACCATAAGGACCTCTTCTCCTACACAGATATGGAAAAACTTTAAGGATACTTAAAAACCAAGTGTGCTCAGGACTCTGGTTCAGGTAGCTTAACAATTATTTCCTCTCTTCCTTCAAAACCATAAGGTTTCCCTTGCACTAAACTTTCACAAAATTACAGAAACAAAGAACTTTAAGGAGTAACAGCTAAGTAGAAACTGAAGGAGAGGACCTGACATTGTACTCTGGTATATGTAACACCAAAAGCAGTTTAATGCAGAAAAAACCCCTCTACTTGAATTTCTGTTGTTAACAACGTCACCAAAAAACAACAACAAAAAAAAGTCATTAGTAGTGCTGTTTAAGTAGAGATGCCATTACCAGAAAACTACCGTCATTTCATCCGATCAATTCAGACTAAGGACTTTTCCCTGTTGGTTTCTTTTCTTGCTGTTACTCTCTAGCACCAGCTGTCAGGCAACTGAAGAATTCTAACTTCTACTGACAAGCCAACAAGAGCCCAAACCCTCATCATGTCCACTGTCGCAACTGTTCTCCTTCCTACTCTAGCTCTTCATTCTGCGTATTTCTTCCCCAAGCATTTATCTCCTTTAAAAAGGATTTCCATCACCATCACCTGTTTCATAATTCATTCTTCAATTGTCTGGCTTTTGAGTGTGGAAATCGGGGATAAGAATATTAACACACATAGCAGAAAATCTGAATATTAAAAAAAGTAGGAACTGTAATTAGTCTTTTAAGGGAAACTCTACCTTGGTCATACTGAAAATAAAAACTGCCAAGAAATGTTGTTGTACAAGAGCTACTGCCTTAAAATCCATCATAAATAACAACTCACATACTTCACAGGAAACGTAACTTTTTAAAGAATATTCATTTGTGTACCAAAATTGAGGGTTGCTCAGGAAAGATACTAGTCCAAGTGCAAAAAATCTACCTCTTGACCCTTTAATCATGCTACTTACACAGAAAAGGCTACATTTAAGGATTACGACTGCAGAGTCAACAGCTTAATCTGGAAATGTCATATATGCAGCTTTAATTTATTTCCAGCTACAGTGTTTAAATATAGTACTATGATCCCGGTTTTAACTACATGACCACAGATTATTTTTCTGCATTGACAGCTCTCAGGTCTGAGATTCTTGAACATGAATCTGGACAGTGGTGTAAAGATGAGTTGTCTGTAGGTTTTCTGCTTCGTTTTCTGTATTTGTTGAGTGAGGAGACACAAATAGCTATAGTAAGCAAAGAAAACTTTCAAGATGACGACAAAATAATGATGTTACAGAAAAATGAATTTATTCCTACTTCTGTCGGAGAATTCCTATGCAATGCTGGTAAAATTACATATATTTTTTTTTTTTTTTTTTAAACAGGTGGGTAATGATCTATGTTTCCCTTCTTTGGCTCTAAACTCGTTTTCTTTTCCAATCATTACCAGTCTCTGTTTCCTGTCCTTACCTTCAACCATATATTATGCCTTTACAGGCTCTTTGTCCCAGTTTCTTCTTCCAACTTACGCAAGACATTAAATATCTTCCTTTACTCCACTGAATAATGTAGCTCTCTCCTCCATTTCTTCTGGGTGCCAATTAGAAAGGAGTTGAGAGAGTAGTCACAGACTACAGGAGAATGAAGATCTCAGCTCTTAATACTGGTGACCTACTACATCTCAACCTGAAACAGCCACAATGGGGAACTCCCTATATTTTGCTCTAGAGAGCTGGGGACAGCTTATATACAAAACAGTAAACATATGCTGCAGCTCTTTGGTTATGTCACACACAAAATCCAGTTAGGAAAAGCAAGTGACCATGTATAGCCTTTAAAGACTATATTAACAAATCCATAGAATTTGCAATGCATCATTAGCATTTCAGAGGCTCTTATTTTGGTCATATTTAAGTGGCTTTTTACAGATGAAAGAAGAGATCCATCTAACTAAAGTCTAGCATCCTGAAAAGCACCAAGTTTGTCTGGCAGGCACAGGAAGCACTACAGCCATCCACAAAAGGTTGCTATAATGTTAATACTAAGGAAGCAATGCTTTTTTTCCCAGTTTTGTTTCATAAATGGTCAAACTATTTAATTGGTGCAGGAGGAAAGGAGAATGACCCAACAGCGTACTATCTGTATAGAGCATTTCACTGCAAGGAACTACATGTTGCAAAGGCAACTGGGAACAGTTTTACAGCACGTATCATCAGTCAAATTCTGCAACAGTCACGTATTATCAGTATTTCCTACTGGAAACATCACATCCAAATATTATTGGCTTTGGCTACAACATTGCTATATTGTATCAGCAGGTGATTGCTTTTGTTTGTTGCATTTTCCTTAAAAAGAGTGAGCTTACTTAAGCAGGAATGAATTCCACAGAAATAAAATTCTTAATACAGCAAAATTTTAACTTCAAAGTAATTTTTAAAAGATTTCAACAATATCTCATTCATGAAGAGCACAGCTGTAGGTAGGTTATATCCAGAAAAGTCACCCACTTAGGTTCAACCACAAGAGAAAGTTCAGTTCTTAAGAGTTATAATTTTCCACACTCATACAATAAAAAAATCCATTCAAAGGCAAGTTGCATTACCAAAGCATAGATCACCATGTAACTGCCTCCACAATGCAATTTGTCTGTACTGTGCGTACCTTTTTCTGATATGATTAGGAAAAGTGATTTATCATGTACCAAGTTTATATACTAAGTGACAAGTAGGCAGCCAGAGAAGGAAAGACATTTTGAGAAACAGACACATTTCCTCACTCAGACGCTCTAATGTTTCAACACTTCCACAAATTGGAGCTGCCCATTTAATTGCTTAGTTCAGAAATTTTTCATTATCTTAAAAGACAAAAGTTCCAGTCATTTGTAAACACTTAATCACTCATCCATCAAAATCTTACATGACATCAACGTTGCTTCTAGACCTTGGATAACAATTCCCCCATGGGTGACCTATATCAAAAGGCCAAGCACTAAAAATCTCCAGGACCATTGCAAAGAAACTGGCATCTGGCCTATACTCACTAGATTTCATGGCATTCGGGGCGTTGGAAGGTGCATTCCCCCAGCCTGTTGTCGATGCTCCTGTATCATCTACTTCACCCCACCCGGGACTGGTTTCATTTGGCTCACCCCAGGCAGACGTACCATTATCTGGAGCAGGTGGAGTGCTTTTGCTCCAGACTGCACAAAGGAGAAAGAGTTTTCATTACAGACCATTTAGACAATGAACTATTTACTGCAGTGCAGCACCACATCACTAATCTACTGCTTCATTCTTTTTGTTGAGGCCTTTAGATTCTCAATAGCGTGGGTGCAACAGAACGGACAACTGTTCACATCAAACTTAGAGCAGGCACTGACCTCTAGGGATGAAAAAGAAGAGAATGCTATGAGTAATATTCTTCTCCCAGGTTCAACATGAACCCCACATCTAATGCGGTCTCCCTACCTGGTGAACTCCTGTGATAATTAAAAGCACCAGACTAACTCAGGGTTTTCATATACTGAAGAAAGAATAAGGACATTAAAAGATGGGTAGACACAGTGCTTAGAGATATGGTTTACTGATGTTTTTTGTCAGTGTTAGGTTAATGGTTGGACTAGATGATCTGAAAGGTCCCTTCCAACCTAAGCAATTCTATGACTCTAAGTGCCAGACATGTCCACCTCTCGCCGCTCGTGCCACATGCTGCAGCTGGAGCAGGATATTTTGCCAGGAAGTCAGTCCCCTCCTCACCCCCAGTGGGATTTCCCCTAGTATGCAGATGGCTCTGGTGTGATGTGCAAGTCCCACTGCTTCCTAAGCAATTCCTCATCCCCCTCCTGTACCATCAGCAGCTGCTGCCTCGCTGCTGAGGCTGCTCTTGAGTTTTACAGCAAGCAAGTCACACCAAAGGGTACCGGGCAACCGTATCAGCCTTGCCCAGGCAGCAGCATTCGTGGGATGAGCAAGAATCTGAACAAAATAAGGAGATCACAGGGCCTTTGGTTTATGGTCCAGCTCCAGTACCCTGCCAAGGAAGGATTTCACCGGGCAACAAAGCTGGTGAGGGGTTTGGAGAACAAGTCTTATTTGGAGCAGCTGAGGGAGCTGGGGTTGTTCAGCCTGGAGAAAAGGAGGCTGAGGGGAGACCTTATCGCTCTCTACAACTGCTTNAAGTACATGTTAAAATAAAATAGTATTCTTTAGAGCACGTCCAAGTCAGACAAGAGATTTCATAACAATGACCACTTAATATATTTCCAGGCTATGTAACTTTTTCTCTTCCTTATTTCAAAGAAGAAAATATTTTATTAAGTATTCTTTATCATACAGCAGAGCCAAATTGAGCTAAAAAAATTAGATCAGACTCGCTCAATTTCAAGTGTTAACTGAGTGTTTCAGAGCAAAAAGTTTTGGACTAAAAATAAGTAAAGAATTTCTCCGTTTCTCTAATAACTAAATATAAAAAAAAAGTGGTTAAAAAATTATTTGTAAAAAAGTGATTTATTAAAAAAGTTATTTATAGAAAATGTGAAGAAAAGGAGGCTGAGGGGAGACCATGTCACCTTCTACAACTACCTGAAAGGAGGCTGTAGCAAGGTGGGAGTTGGTCTCTTCCCAAGTACCAAGTGATAGGATAAGAGGAAACAGCTTCAAGTTGCACCAGGGGAGGTTTAGATAGGGTATTAGGAAAAATTCCTTCACCAAAAGGGTTATCTAGCATTGGAACAGGCTGCCCAGGGAAGCGGCAGAGTCACCACCCCAGAGGTATTTAAAAGACATGTAGACGTGGCACTTAGGGACGTGGTTTAGTGGTGGACTTGGCAGTGTTAGGTTTTCTCAGTGATCTTAAAGCGTTTTTTCTGACCTAAATGGTTCTGTGATTCTATAATTCACACTATTCTTCAGAGCTCAGAGTGAAGATGCAGATTTGTTAGCTACCAAAAATTTCCTTTTACTGGCAGGCTGACCAGTATTCAGATCACAGTTACTGAGGCACAACGAGCAGAGGAATGATTGATTCAAATTTTAAAAGATACTTTAAATACAGAGACAAATATTCCAGCAAGAAACTGCTTTTCTTTATGGAATAAAACTGTTAGGAACTGGGGACTACATGAGTATCTCTTATGCATTAAGATTACATTCATATATAGGAGTTTGCTGAAAAAAGGAACAAGACTAGTACCTGATGCTTGTGATTTGCTAGTCATTGGAGTAGGCAGGCTCTGCTCCCGTGGGGCCTGTCCTCCTTGTGAGTTCTTGTCCCACAGGTTCACATTCTTGTAGTTGTAACTGCTGGGATCTCCCCACGCTGAAGTGCCATCATCAATATCCATTTTTCGACTGATTGACTGTGGAGAAGGTTCTTCCCAGCCACTAGGCTCCTCCTCTTTGGGGGCAGCTGGCTGTGGTCCACTGTTCCAGTTTGGGTTTGGAGGTCGCCCATTACTTGGAGTTTGGGGCTGTGGACCCCAGGAACCAGAAGCCTCCTGCTGTTGCTGCTGGTGCTGCTGCTGCTGCTTGTTCCAGGAGTTGGGCTGTCGACCCGTCTCATTCCATGTTGAAGTTCTTTTACAATCATCCCATCCACCCTTTGAAGCAGCGCTTGTATTTGCACCATTACCCCAAGTTCCAATCTCATTTTGCCCACCTTCACCCCAACCAGACACTGGCTTGTTTCCTGCACTTTCCCAGTTGCTGTTTTTTGTTTGGTCAACTTCCTCTCCCCAACCGTTCTTTCCAGAAGACCATCCTTGATTAGGTTGCCGTCCACCCCACCCCTGATCCTTACTAGAGCTGTCATTCCAAGAGGAAGATGATTTTTCTTCTGGTCTTCCTCCTCCCCAATTAGAAGAATTGGGGTTCTTATAGTCATTCCATCCTCCAGTATTTTTGGGGTCCTTCCACTCCGTTGGGGTTGAGAGCTCACCCCATCCAGACTTGATTTGATTGCTTTGGCTGGGTACATCGCCCCAGCCCCCTGAGTTCTTTGTCTGTGTGGCAGAGCTCTCCCACCCCTCAGTTCCTTTATCAGACTTCCCCTCGGGCCGTGGAATCTCTTCAATATCCCATACGGTATCTTGCTTAATTTGAGTTTGGCCCCAGCCGGTGTTTGAAAGCACTCGGGGGTCCAAATCAGTCCTGCTCAGCAAAGTCTGCAAGACTGCCTGGCAATCAGGATGCGTAGGCCTATATGATCGGCGTCCAGAATTGTGACTGTCACTACTTCCTGCTTTGTGGTTGCTTCCAGTGCTTTGACCTCCAACCTCACTTCCCGCAGAGCTGGAAGATCTTCCCCAACAGGGAGCCTGGGAATTGCCTTGGTTTTCAGGAAGAGGGTGGCCTTTTTGATTGTCCCATGCTCCAGTGCTAGAATTTGGTTGGTTTGGACCACTCCATTCTCCAAT
Source organism: Stercorarius parasiticus (assembly GCA_013396915.1). NCBI lineage: Eukaryota > Metazoa > Chordata > Aves > Charadriiformes > Stercorariidae > Stercorarius > Stercorarius parasiticus. Next base: position 321,289 of record VWZL01000388.1, read on the forward strand.
CTTCAGTTCATCAGACCCAGACAGCTGTTTCCATTCTCCCTGAGAGACCCCAGATGTTAATTTGTTCCCTTCACCCCATTTGCTTTCATTTGCATGCTGAGGGCCAAAGTTCCAAGACCCACCACCCGTAGACCGGTTATTGTTATCCCAAGAATCACTTCTTGACCCATTAGGTTTTTGAACAGAAGCTCCTTTCCAGGAGTCCTCTCTATCCTTTCCATTGTTCCCATGGTTTCCAGAATTGCTCTGTCCAGAGACTGTGTCAGTTCCAGAAGACCCCCTAGCTGTACCCCAAGATCCAACACTCCCAGTCTTTCTTTCTCCAGTGCTTTGTGAAGGGGTGTCAGTGCTCCTGGAAGGGTTCCCCAAGCCCATTTCAAAGGGCATTCCCTTATTCTCCATAGGGTTTGGTGAACTTAAGTTCAAGGAGTTAGTGTTTCCATTTTTTGGTCCATCAGTGTTATGAATTTGAGCCTGTTCTCTGCCAGAGACAAAGTTAACACCCGCATTTTCCATCTTTGACTGCTGTTCCCTAGAGGTCTGACCTACTGTGCTAATCTGTGCATTGGAGCTACCACTATCAGATTCCAAAGTCCCTTTCCTAGAATTGCCCTCTTGAACCAGTGCCGGCCAAGCAGACGGGTTGCTATTTGGGTTAAAGTTGCTGAAGCCAGAACCGGGACCAATTCTATCTTGTCCAGTCAAGTTCCTCCAATTACCTAGTCCATTGTTACTCTCGGCAGCAGGGTTGGAAGATTGAACAGATTTAGCCTTGGGATCAGATTTCCAGGCCCCAAGATTACATTCGTTTCCAGCGCTTCCAGACTGGCACTGGCTTCCTTTTCCTTTGTTACTAGTGGTGCTTCCTGGCAGAGCATTCTTCTCCAAGCCAGGGTTCGAGGCACTGTTGTTATCGGTGGTGTTTTCGGAAGAAGACTCAGCATCTTTGCTGGCAATACAAGGCCACTCTTCCATGTCAGACCCGTCTACAATCACCTTGTCCCAGATGTGAGTTGGGTTGGCGGTGGTGCCGCTGTTGGAGGAGGCTCCAGGACCCCAAGTGGAATTTGCATAATTTGAAGCAGCAGCACCTCCAATTGCTGAATCTAAAAAAAAAAAACAACAAACCCACACCCAAAAAGGTCATTAATAATCAATATTATTTACAAGCACTGAACATCACATTTTTAACACCACTGATTACTGTCTTCAGTAATAAGAACCCTCCCCTCAAATGTTCTTCCAAAACAACTTTGTTACACATCAGGCTGCAAAACACCATTGAAAATACTAATAAAAAACTTTAAACAGACTCCCACAAGCATTTTGTATGTATTTGAATTCACTGTTGACTCATCTCTACTGCTAACAGTCCAGCTCCAAGTTCAACATAATAATTATAACCCAGTTAATGAACATTACTGATACTGGTTGTAGACTTTTCAAATACACGTTTTAAATCATACTACATGTAGAACAAGTTTGTGTATGTGCACACATTCATATGCATGTGTGTGTACATGCAGACAGCTGTTGGTCTGCTACGCAACTGAGTCAAAGCAACTACAATTTATTACAGATCAAAAGATAAAAGGCTGAAAACAAAAAGCATCTAATGAATATACAAAAATGAAGAAGTCTATCCTTCAGCTTCAAGTATCTTTTTCAAGTTTATTTTGCTACTAGCAATTTCTTCCAACCCTTTGCAAAACAAATAAAATTATTTCCAAAAGTTACTGTAAATTGGAAGAGTCAAAAGCTACACAAATTACAATTTCTATGTAGGAACGTGCAAGCTGTATTCAGTATCTAACTACCCCACATTTGTGTCACTGCTATATTTACCCTAGAAACCACAGTTTGTGGTTTTGCGAGCAGCTAAGATGATCTCTCTGCCACCGGGTGGAGGCTAGTAAGAGATCTCACTTTTCCTTCTCTCTCTCACCAGCTCTACCTACTTCAAGTTCCCCAAGTTTCATCTCTCATTTGTGAGAGTTCTGATGGCAGTAAAGTGAACTGTATTCACTAACAACACAAAACCGTCCATATTTTTGGTGCATTAGTTTTTTGCTGGCTTAGCACGTTGTATAGGGTAACCAGCAAGTTCAATCAGCTTTGGAGTCACTATAAGGAAATTAGGATGATGAACGACAATGAACAGGGCCCCTTTCTTTCATCTGTGGTGAACTATTATCATGTCCTATGTGATATGACTTCACATGGACATGATATTTGTATATAGTTATAAATCAGACAAATTAACAGAGTGCCACAATGGCTGAAACCTATTTCAGGGCTGGAGCATAATGTCTGCATATATGCAGACATGTTATCATCACTAGTTTAAAACATCAGCAGAGATTCCCTTGCCATCCACCATAATTACCTCTGATCCTCTAAAAGTCCAATAGTACTTCAGTGTTGTTCTCTATATAGGGTTTCACTCATTTTTTTTCTATGTATTTTTAATACCAAGGGACCCTAAATTACCCTCACCACAATGAAGTGATGAAGACTCTCCTTTCTACAAAACCATATACTGAACCCAAATATATTATTCAGTTACCCCACTCAGCCAGATTAACTTATTTGCAGAGCGTAAAGTTCACAGTAACATCTGCATCAGTATTCATACCTGAATATATATTGTTACTAGCAATACTGGCTCATATGACAGCTTCCATGAAAATATGGCATAGTGACCTTAGGAAAGTGGATTCCTGCCACCGCCCCCCCCCCAAGTTCCTGTTACACATTCAAAAGTGAAACCCACAATTTCTGGCTGCTAATACTTTTAATAGAAGATGGAACAGATTGGCTTTCAGTGCCTGTTTCAGGCTTCCAGTTCATTAGCTTAACCAATGACCATCCACTGAATCACTGAATGCCTTCCATATCCCCCTTCACTGAGGGTCGGCAGTAAAGATACAGACCTTCACAGCAAGGTTAGAACTCTCTTGTAAGCTTTGTATACTGATGAACAAAAGTTGGTCTTCATCCACTAAACCCTAGCCACCAAGATCCAAAAGACCAAGCAGTTCCCATGCATATTCTGTTCCTTCTGTTGCCTTAATGTGAAGTGCAAACTTAACAATAGCAAGGAAGCGTGACACACTACTGATATTTATATCTGGCTATCTTTTTAGTACACCGAGTAACTTTTTTTTTTTCTTTTCCCAATTCAAAAACTTTCTGATTAGACTGATCACAGGAAAAGCTTAAGCAGGACAGCCAAAACAAGTTCAAAAGACTGCAAGGTTGCTGCCTTTTGAACTTAGCCATGATTCAGCAAATGAATGATGCACAGGCAGCTATGCACTTCGCAAGATGTTTACATAGGTGAGTTTAATGGAGCATTTCACATTTCATTTCTGTGAAAGACATTCTGAAAGTCTTAAGATTGGGATGCTTGCTAACATAGCATACTAGGACACAATTTAATGGACTGTTTTATAAAACAGGCCTCCTCTTGCTCTATTTGACAGTGGCAACTAATTTTTGGCAATTTATGTTTTTTTCTTAAGATAACAGGTAAGGACTCTTAGCTCTTAACAGACTCTTCCTTAATAACAAACATGCTGAAGATAAACAAGTTTCTGATCTGACAAATTAATAAAGTTACTAGCAAATAACTTCTCTTAAGGATGAAAGTATGGAACTCAAGTAAGTATTGAAACGGAGTCCTGAAATGGAGATGTAGTTTTGCTGTGAGAGATGGTGGTGATTGTCAGAGGGTATTGTAACTACTGAAAGACTTTCAACAATAAAATTTAAGCTTTGTTTTCCAAAATTGTCTTGCATATCCTGAATATCATTGGTACTGGAAGAACTATACACCACCCTCCACTCCAAGCCCCCATATTGCTATGAGACAACAGTAAATTTTGTGTCATCTTTCAGGGAACTAGGGTTTTGCCATCTTACAGAAGCATTTCAATTCTGGTAGAAAAAGATCCATGTAAAGAAGAATTATGTATTGAATTTTTGTATTAAAGCCTCATCAACACCACCTATAGCTATCTGGGGAATATAACAATGTGAAGGAGTAGCTATGGTGTATTATGTTCCCCTTTGGGAACCTGCTGTTGTCTTCACATGGGATGAATTAATCACAGTATCAGTGCGTAAGTACCTGACAGAATTGGGCCCAATCAGAAAAAAAACAACCTGGGTTAATTTTAATCAAGTCAGCTCCCCAGCCCAGTTAAGAGTATTATGGTGCAGAAATTTGGATGGGGTGAGGCAGGTCTGAAGGACCCATATCTATCTTGGCAACGCTCCTGACTTACATCAGGATAAAGCAACTAGCCACTGGCACAAAAAGTTGCCACAATCAAAATACAACTACATAACATCGTCGTTTTTAATGCACCATTAAACTAAATGTAAAAATATGAGAATTCATAAAAATCAAATTTCAGTCTCAGAAAAAACAAACATTAGGTGTCAAATTAATTACACAGAACTTAAGTAGCCTCTAAAAAAATTCAAAATGGTCCTCATATAATAAATCATATAGTAAATATAAAAAAAAAAAATGTTGTTCATGGGAAATTTTGAAAACTTTTGGAATGCTTCATGACCACAAATTCTCCTTTGTCATAGTCTACTTTGTCGGTCTACTATGATCACTGTGAAGGTATACTAGTGCTGATGTAATGCTAGGATTTTATACATAGTTGAAAAAGCAAACACAGGACAGTCACCACTTTTATAAAAAAAGCTTACTTAAGAAGAAAACCAATATTATTACTAAAAAAAAGTCAGAAGCAAAAGATCATCCAGATGAGAAACAACAGACACCTGCCATTTACAGACCTAGTATCTACATGTCTGTTTTATCAGATCATATAATAAAGTGACAAGATAGGAAATTCACATCAAAGAAACCTGAAGAGCTATTAATGACAACTACAAAATGTCGTTTATGCATGCATTGTGTTTACCTCGCTCACGGTCTTAAGAGTCTTACAGCATCTGACTCAAATCACCCAAAAAAAAATTTAAAAAAAAATATGTAAAAAATTGCATCCATTGCTGCTAACAGCAAAAGAAAAGCCTATATACTAAAATAGTAGAAGTAAGCTCTCCGAAAGCAACCTAAATTTTATTATATAATTACATGCTTATACAAAATTTTAGTGATCCTTTTTCTGCCATGCACACATTCATGATCATTTACTATTATTATTATTACTTGCCTGTTGCAGTCCCACTGTCGCTCTGCAGCAGTGCTCCTGTCACTGGTTGTGCGTTGTTTGGGTTTGCTCCTGGTGCTGTTGGGGGAGGAGGCCCTGCTCCACCCCCAAGGAGCATACAGGATGGCGGAGGGGGCTGCCCACGTTTCAGTAACACTTTGTGGTCCTGCTGGCAACGGAATCGCGGCGGCACCTCCCGAGGCATGTAGCGGGCGGCGCTTGGCGGTTGTCCGTTCGGCACTGCCACCCTTTTGGCATTGTTGCCACCATTGACTGGTGGCGATGGAGAGTTGCCAATTGGGCTGGCAGCCACTGGTTGGCTTAAACTTGGTTTCGTCACTTCGGGCACTGAAAAACAGGAAGAATGAAAATCAGAAATTTTTCCACTTAAACCTGTGTTAGCTACAAGATCTCACTGCTACTCTTCTATAATTTCATTCTCTGAAATACTGTGCAACTTCAAATAAGCAGGAGCGGCAAACCTCTTGTTTCTACGTGCAACCTGTACCCCAGGATGAAACTCTGCCCTCAGCAAGTATTTCGCTCTAAGCCCCAAATTTCTTGGAAATGTAAAGCTGGCAAAGAATACCACCTTGGGTAATGACTCATTTTAAAATATGAGTAGTCAAATATAACTGGTTCCCACTCCCCGGCTCTGTTCCCTGGTCTCCAACTGGTTTTTGGATAGTTATGCATCATCCTTACGGGAGATCTGAAATCAGACCCCAAGTTTTCACCTGCTTACTCAGGTACACGGCCACTGCCAAAACAAACAAAAAGAGGGGAAAAAACCCCAACCCTTCTCTTGGATTCAGAGTTAACAAATTTGAGTTCTCTGTACTGCTCTTAAGTAAGGCAGTAACAGTTGACTCTCACCCAAAAGGCAGTCCTACATACAATGTTTGTTTTGGGCTCGCCTTAAGTTTTCCAGCTGGTCACCAGGTGCCCCTATAAGCAAGGACAAGCTGCTTCTGAGGGCTATTATACATTGGAGAAGAGGAAACCCACAAACAAATCCTTGAGGAACTAACACCATCATAAAGTCTGCTTAAGAGACTCTAGACTTGTGACCCCTTGCTCACATTCTCCATGTGCTTTTTTGAAACGGCGCAAAAGACATTCCCAGCCAGGCACCTAGAAGGCGTAATTGCTACAACATGAGACTCCAAAGGCATGGAAAATTTAATACATCTACTCTAGTCTTTGTTGAAGATTAATAAAAAAAAAGGATGCTCAGAAACCTCTCCCCAGCAAAGTGAACATAATCAGTAAAACTTTTCCTCTTACAAACACGAGCTCAAGAAACTTAAGTGAGTCTCTCTTTGGCCACATGAACGCGTTATTCCCCACATTTTATTTTGTTAAAGGTTTTCTGATTTCTCTACATAGGCTTCACTACCCCAACCCCCGAGAAAAGGTAACGTTAGCTGTAAAATCAAGTTATTATCTTAGTTCTCTGCTGTGAATAATGGCAATTCCCCACATAATTTTTAGAACACTGACACAAAAATAAAGACTATATATATTTTTAGGTCAGCTAAATAAGCTTAACTTTCAAGATGCTCACTCATGAGTCCTACCTCATCTGTTGGACTTTTAGGTGCCTGAACCTCTCTTAAGTTTCCAAAACCAAGTCATTTTCACTCATTTTGGTACCTTACCATAAGCAGTACTTTTCCTGACTTCCATTCCATTTATATAGGTGGTTTCAGTTTTTGGTTAGTTGTCCAAAACCTTTGCAAAACTGAAAACTAAGTATTTCAGCTAACCTATTTTATACACAATCCTCATTCCCTCTTCAAGTATTTTGATGCTGACAACAAGGATAGCTTTAGGTTCTCCATTTTAATCACCTCAGCTTTTATTTCTCCTGAACACACATCTTCAGCATTTCATCTTGATTCATAATTCCCCTTCCTTTTCCAACAGTTTTAATCAAGATTCGAGTCTTTGCTCAAGTCAATAAAAAATACTCTTCAGGATCAAAGATTCTTACCTTTGGTTTTTTGATCTGTGACCTGCAAATTAAGAGCAAGAATGTAAACAGAGTTTTAAGAACCTCAAAACAAACATTGAACAGGCTGTGCTAAATCACAACCTTAATGTATTAGCACAAGAACGGTATTTGTTATTGCATGAAAATAACCAGCTGATGAACTACAAGTCTAAGCAGTATTCCTAGTCACGTATATGAAGTTTTCAAAAATACTACAGCTCCTGTAATATATTTGCCTGATGTAAAAGTCTCTGACAGAGAGAGAAATTACTTGACTAATGATGACTTTTTAGACACTCCCCTCCTCATCCCAAACATGGACTTCTAAAGCACAAATAAACATGTGCTATTGCACTACAGTTCTTCCAGATTTTGGAGGTGAAGTATTAACAGTTAAAGTGTAACAGAAACTTCCTTCTATGAGAGTATCCTTATAGCAGACCATTTGGGCTACCACCGGAATTCCCACAGGAGTAACCACAGGTGAGAGTAGCAGCCTGTCTCTCTGCCATCTTCCCATGACATCTCCTCCAAGGAGAAGAACTCCTAAACCTTACTGGATTCATTGCCACAATTACAAAAAGTACCAGAAATACCTATAAAGCACAAGACTTGAAAATCTCTTGAACACAGCAAGAACTTGATTACTGGAGAGCGCCATCATGCTGGCCAACATACTCAATATGTGGTTTTGCTGTACTTCTAAATTCTTTCAGCATAGCAGGTTTCAAGCTACAGTAGAGACAAACATACCACTGGTATATTCTCTGGAATCATGTGTATTGTAGCATGTTTTGAACCTGTCGATCATGAGTTCCACTACACAATAATGGAAAAATCCTAAAGATCATCATGTGTCAGGTTTGATGACACCTATTCTTAAAAGAAATTGCTGAACTAGTCCATAATTCTGGAAAGCACACAGTGATAGTATAGAATAATGAAAGCACAAGTAAAAAGCAGTTTACTGTTTAAACCAACCAAGCCAGAACTCCTTTGTATGGTAAAGAATAAAAAGATAAACTGTATTGAATTGCTATGGCATCATTTACTTTGCAGAGATGAGCACTGCAATATGCAAAGTAGAACATTCACTATAATAAATAAAAAAAAAAATCTTAAGCATCATAACTTCACAGAATTATGTAATCCAAAACTCTCCAACACACTAAAAATGCACCCGTACCAAAACTGAGTCTGTATCAAGCCAGACATCAACTTTCACCACTTCACTTATGAAAAAAACTCATGTGCATCAAATTATGTTGTCTTCTGTAACACAATTAAAAATTCTGTTAAGCACTTAAGTGACTCCGATGCTTCACTACTAAAGGAAAAGGAAGAGGGGAAAAAAATTTATTCCTGAATCCCATCTGGTAATGCCGATTGGTTTACTATGGTCAACAGTAAACGCGCTCAGTAAATGAGTAACTTGCCTACTTGGAAGAACCTCATTTTATTAAATCTTTAAAGAATTCTACATGACAACCACAGTTTGCTTTAGGAAAAAAAACCCTACTTCTGCCTATACTGCTTCTCTCCTAGTCAAAACGATCCCATTTTGTGATTTTTTCAGGTCTAGGATACAAAAACTGAGAAAATATGACAGTCTCAGATCTACAGCTATCATCTCTCTGTGGGCAGCATATAAGCATCGGCAGGGCAGGAGCAGCTATAGTGAATGGGAAGGTGGAGTCAAACTCAGACTTCCAACAAGCCACCGAACAGCCCCTGGGACACCAACCACAGGAATTTAGTCTGTAAATTTGCTTGCATAACCTCCGTTGGAAGTGATTTTTTTTTTTTTTAAATTTTTAAGTTTCAGAAGATCCAGACAGAAACAATTGTTTCATGTTATACAAACTGTCTGAAAAAGGTATCCCCAAATCATTACTGCTTATTTGGTGAACACCACCAGTCACTAAGAACGAACGCGCACATTTATGTTCTATCCATTCAGTTCCCTGCTTTGCTATTCCTAGGTATCTTTAAGTATTACTGTTAAGTTTGGTCTCTAGGAGATTAACTTCAGTGTTTACCCTTCACAAGATTTTGGCAAAATATCATACCATTCAATCATACTGAATAACTTAGTAGGTGAGGGACCACACAGGAAAGCTGGCAAATCTCCTTTGTATTCAAAGCACCGATTCCTCAGTAAACACTCACAGCACTGTTATCAAGATGATCAGTACAATCTTTTCAAGTTTCTCTCGTATCATTGAATATCAGCATATAATCCTCAAGTTGCTAGTCTTTATTTACCAGGGTCTGCTCCTCCTGGTTCCTACTTGAACATTAAAACAGCAGCAACACTGAGGCAAGAAGACACCGAAGAAACATTCTGTAGCTACTGATCTTTTGCAGTACTATTGGGGATGTATCAACACAATGTTTGGATAAAGACAACAGAAACACACCAGTTTATCCACACATAATTTAAACTGATAGACTCAAATTGGTGAAAAAGCCAGATTTTTAGAAAAATAGGAAATGGCCTCAAGTTGCACCAGGGGAAGTTCAGATTGGCTATTAGGAAAAGTTTCTTCACTGAAAGGGTTATCAAGCATTGCAACAGGCTGCCCAGGGAAGTGGTAGTCACCATCCCTGGAAGCGTTTAAAAGATGTGTAGATGTGGCACTTAGGGACATGGTTTAGTGGTGGAGTTGGCAGCGTTAGGGTTGTGTTTGGACCTGATATCTTACAGGGTTTTTTTCAACCTAAATGATTCTACGATTCTAAAAAGAACCCAGATAAGCTGAAATTCAACTGAAATTGGTGCTGGCTGTTCACAGCAGAAAGCTACAGAAACTAACAAAGAGTTACATCTGATCTTTCATAGGATCTGTTGTTACTGAACCAACTGAAAAACACAGACTACTGAAAGAAAGTAAAGCCTTCTGCTCTCAATTTCACATAATCATTGAGATAGGAAGGGACAGCTTCTGGAGATCTAGTCCACAGTTCCCAGCTCTGTTTCCCACTCGCCCCCAAGGTCTCCCCAACTCAAAGCAAAGTCATCAAAACCAGACTGCACAGGACACGTTGAACTTGGTTTTGAGCATCTCCGAAGATAGAGACACCACATCCTCTCTGGGAAACCTGTTCTAGCGGTGGCCCGGTCAGACATATGCACCAAAAAAAAGTCTTTTTATGATTAAGTGGAATTTCCTGTATTTCAACTCACGCACAATGCTTTGTGCCTTGTCACTGGGCACCACTGAAAAGAGTCTACCTCCATCTTCTTTACTCCCTCCCACAAGGTATTTATATACATTGATTGATAAGATCTCTCTGAGCCTTTTCTTCTCCAGGCTGAACAGTCCTAGCTCTCTCAGCCTCTCCTTATTTGTCAGATACTCCAGTCCCTTAATCATCTTAGGGGCCTTCTGCTGGACCCACTCCAGGATGGTTACATCTCTCTTGTACTGGGAAACCCAGAACTAGGCAGAAAGGATTTTACCAACAAAATGCATGGATAAAGCTGCAAAAGACTCAAGTTCATACGTCAAGTCAACTCCTAGAATAATCTACTAGATTCCAATACATCAAGTGTTCAAACCCATTTTCTGAGCAACAACAATTTTCAGTGACTTATCAACTCCCCACAGCTAAGACTCAAGCTGATACGCTTCAGCAAAAGTGATATTAGCTACAGAAAATGTAAAACTTAAGTGATACTTAATTAAAAAATAAAGGGAACCTTCAGTAGTAAATATTTCATATGAAGTACCTTTAGGACTTACAAAAAAAAAAAGATTTAAAAAAAAAAAAAGTATCTTCTTGCTCTAGAAAACACTTAGTCAGTTTTACTGCAATAATTTCCCCAGCAGCATTTACGTCCCCGAACATCTCAAAACAGCAGGAGTTGCACAGATCAAGACAGCCCATATTCATTAACTTAAGTTTAATATTTTATATCAAAAAACTCCTTCTACTTCACATGACACACTAAGGAGAAGAAATGTTGCAGTTACACACTTTAGTTCCAGAAAAATGACACAAAAAAATACTCTTTAACAAAGCATCACTCTAAACAAGTTTTTAAGCTCAAATACAAACAATTTAACATCCTACTACCCCCAATACTATCTATGTTCCAGATGGATAAAAGAATTCAAATACCATAACCTACCTTCTGAGCAGATTCCTTCTTTTTCTTATCCTCTTTCTTCCTTTTCTTGTCTTCCATTAACTGTTCTTCCCTTTCTTGCTCCTTCTCTCTGCCAAAACATGAAAAACAATGGTGTGAGCACAATCAAGTTGTATAAGAAGAGCCACGCGTACTATATCCCTTTCCCCCCACCAAGAAAGCAAGCCAAGATACTAGATCCCTCTTATCATCATACTTCATTTGCATTTGAGGGTTTCAGTCTAATCGACATAAGAAAAGCACCTTCTAGCTCAGTGTGGCCACAATCACACCACTTGCTGCATAAAGGAAAATTCCTTTATTCGGATTAGGCCTCTTATGTAGCACCCTATATAAATGAACTACATGCGACACATTAGAAAATATCTTCCAGACATTTTAGCCAAAGTATCCTTTTAATTGGGTTGTGCTATTATTTAATGAAAATTTTCATGAATCTTTTCATATGGTAAAAAAAAGGGAAGTTGTAATTTAATATAAGATGGTTTGGTCTGATATGACATTTATCTTCACAAGGGGAAGAGATTATTCTATTGCCTGTAGCTATGTCACTTGTAAGAGACTGGAAGTGTCACATCAAATCAAAACCAGCATTTATTATACAAATCACTAATCTAATTTCTAGCCTATTGTACCCACCCACAGAATTTTTGTGATGAAACTTGTAACAGAAATTACTTTCCAGGGAATCTATTTTTTCCACAAGAACATTCTTTCAAAAAAGGGAGAAAAATACGTGCAGCTGCTATTGTTGTCAAGCTATCATCTTGTTGCTATGTTTTGTATCAAATATGAAAGTACCAGAAAACAGTTAATTTACTGCATATATGCTATTGGCTGAGCTGTTTCTATGGTGAATCACATTTTCATTAACCAATTGTCTTCACCTTAAAAGTAAATTTAAGACCAAGTTTTCAGCTCACTTGAAGTAATTTATTTTTATAGGGAAAGATTAAGGCAAAGACAATTAATGTAAAAAGATCGATCTGACTGATGGGGGGGAGGATCAGAGACCAGAGATGTGTACCTTACAAATGGGAAAAAACTTGAATAAGTATAACCCTTGATCTTTCAGAACGAGATTTTATAAAAAAACAGAACAGCTTTATAAACAAAGCTGGATTTATAATAGTACTGAACTATTTCTTACATTTATGCACAAATCAAAGCTCTTTTTTTGACCACAGTTTAAAAAGCTTACAGTTGAGCTGGCCTTACTGCTACATCACTCAGACTTTTCCTTCTATTGCACTTATATGGTATAGGTAATATTTTTGTTTGCATTTTCATTAGATACTGCCAAACCAGTGTACAAAGAGACATTTACATTGCTAATCAATTACTACAAAAATATTTTTGAGATGTTATGTGTTAACAGCTTCCTGATTGAGGACTTCAAAGAACTCTCTCAAAGAGAAAAGGTTCTATGGACAGTAATAAAATGTCTTCCTGCTTTCCTAAAATTAGGCTCTTCTCCTTCATGGATGGAGAAAATGGGTAAGAGCAAGATGAGTCCTTAGTAACAACATTTTGAGGTTACTACCAGATGCAACTCATACATAATGGCAAGTTCAGTCGGCATTTAACAAAGTTTGAGGCAAGCATTTCACATCATACAGAACAGCGTCTTATGCACTCCGTCTGGTATTGCTTAAGCCAGATCAGTTTTTGCTCTTTTCTGTTCTCTACAGAACATCAAAGCACACTTCCCAGCCCCAAACTCTGGCAAGGAAAAGCCCTGCAGGTTCTTCAGTTTTACTAACAGCGCAAGATGTGAAGCATTGGGAAGGTTAGTACTTCGCATTCTCTGTCATGGCATCAGGACAAAATTTTCTGTTTTCTTTGAGCCACAGATTGCAAGCAATATGAAAAAGCTCTCCAGTGACACCCTCATCTTTCAAGCTTACTATAACCTCAAATAATGTTTACTATTGTACTGTCAAGCAATGTGCACCTTCTGGGCTGTAGTGCCGGTTACAAGTAACCGGCAAAAAACTTTCCAAAAAATTTCCAGAAAACTTCCTCGCAGCAGGCAAATGTTTAAGAGTTGTCTTTAAAGAGCTGCTCAAAAAGGGTAGTATCAAAATACAAAATGACTTCCAGTAACTGCCTGGCATGCAGAGAGCCTTCTGCTTAAAAGCACCTTCCTTAGGTTTGTGAGCAGAACAAGGAACGGAAAAGAATGAGAAAAAGGTCATATTCACAATCCAAGCTGAAGCTATGGCTTACAATGACGTGTAGCACTAATAATAAAAGGAGCCAAGGACAGAAGATCCATAGCCTGAAAGTAAACACCTAGTTATGGTCATCTGTCTTTGTGGTAAGTTCAGGACAGGGAGACTGCTACTGCTGCTGCCTTGTTTTCAGACATATACAGACAAGTATCTGTGGTACTAGGGCTGCGGAGAAGCTCTTTGTTTCGCATGATGACCTCCCCTTCTGCTGCTCTTTCAGTAGAGATGTGCATTTAAGATTCCATTGGGCACACGATCAACAACTACAATATAGCAATAATAAATACTTAATAGTTCAGGCTTCAATTCATGTAAGCACACACCTAAATTCTACTGTGGTGGAAAGGATCTATCTGAACACTTGGGCTGCATAACACGTACAAGACCATAAAGCTCCTGACAAAGTGTAACTGAAACCTCACAATCATGTCGGAAGGACGAAGTTACACTCTCCAAATGACAGAGCAAGAATCAATGCTACAGACACACTAACAATGTATCACTATGTTGAAAGTTCACTGAATCAGGGGGGAAAATAGCTTATTGCCATTTTGGGTATCCCACCTGCCATCTTCCCACTTTCACTCTTTGGTCCATTTCGCTAATGTTTGAAGTTTTGTGATCAGTGGTTTCCCTTTTCAGTTGTAAGCAAGAAGCTTATTAAACACAAACTTAACTTAACTTGTAGTGTTAAGTGTTCTGATAAAATTAACATAAACAAACCCTTCAAGTACCTCATCGACTCATTCAGAAGACAACGTTGCCTATTAACTTGTCCTTAGCTACAAGAATTCTTCCTGGCCTGGTCATGGAAACTGGGGGGGGTCTCTCATGTACATTCCAGCAACCAGATGCTCACACTGACAAGATCAACATGGGGAGAAAGTCCATCTACTCCAAATGAGTGAATTTAGAGTAATACAATGGGGTGTGGTTCCGGTTTTTGTTACCAGCACATAACACGGACACACCACAACCCTGAAAAGGAAGTTTGCTAAATAACAATCAGCAGCCAGCTTTTTACTCTAGCTTTCTTCAAGAAAGCATGTGTCGATCTTAAAAATAGGACCTAATTGCACTTTAATATTTCCCACAAAATCTCAGAATCAACATTATCAAAAAGTATTTAAAAGGCATATTACAGACTTTAATTCTGAGTATTTAAAGTAAGGCATATTAACAGCTTACAAATGAAGATAAACTATAGATTGCAACCCAAAATTTATTTTATTTATAAAAAAACAAAATGAGCCAAACAAACCCAGGAGGAGTACACTCAGTACGTAGTATCTAAGTCCTTATAACAACCTCTTCTGGCTAAGGCAAAAGCAACCATTTCAGAGAAAAGTTTTTTCATCTAGTTAACTAGAGAGGTAATAGGAAATATTTGTGAAGTCCAAGTTATTAAACCAGATAGCCATTCCAGCATTAAAAAAAAAAAAAAGGTATCCAATAAGTATGCCCTCCCCCAAAACAATTTACCAGTTTTTGAAAATGTTAATTTCCTGCAAAATCCTAATATTCATTTTTCCAGAAAACTCTGATTTTAAAAAGACTTATTCTTGCAACGTATGGGCTTGAGGCATTGGTAGAGAGGACAGAAGTTGTCTTCCAAGTTCTTGCTATCATAAACTGAACTGGGAGACAAGATGACGTACTATATATTACATACTATCTGCTGGCAACACACTTTGATAGGTAGAGATAAAGCACCACACAGAGTACTAGTCTACATAAAACCCCCACAACCCTATAAAGTCACCCTCAAAATAAAATTGCACAAAAAATATAAGTAAAATGGAAGAAATGAAAATTCCTAGAAACTCCAGAGTGGCACTTCAGTGTACGCAACTCCCAGTTCCTTCCACAGGGTTATAGGACAACAGTGTAACACTGTTTGGAAGTTCCTCATACATAAAGATGCAACTAGATACCAGTACTGAGAGTCATCTTCCCTCCTCTTGACCCCAATGCTTTACTTTCTTTCAGTACAGTTAACTTGGTTTAGTTACACTATAACACAACACAGGAGTGACAGTAAACTTCTACAGGTGTATCCTGTTCTCTGCACTGTAATAAGCACAGGATGATTTACAAATCTGCTTCTAAATTGTGAGCCGACTTCCCTATCTTCTTCCAGAATATGGGGGGATTCCAAAACTACACTTGTAGGGTCAGCAACACTTTAACAGAACAAGCTTTTATCTATATACCTACAAGGACACATCAACAACCATTAAATTTTCCCTAAAGCCTTCAGTTGTANCTGCTTCTAAATTGTGAGCCGACTTCCCTATCTTCTTCCAGAATATGGGGGGATTCCAAAACTACACTTGTAGGGTCAGCAACACTTTAACAGAACAAGCTTTTATCTATATACCTACAAGGACACATCAACAACCATTAAATTTTCCCTAAAGCCTTCAGTTGTAACTAGCCAGAGGTAAAAGGCCATCACCTTATGTGAGATAATGATGTGCATGCACAGACCAGTCTCACTTAGAGGCAACACTTGTGCTATTAACTCACTCTTTGTTACAGACAGGCCTCTAGTGATCCAAAATATCAGACCACAAATATATTTCTGGTAATTTAGAAATAGACAAAAAGACTCAAAACTTGAGGGACTAAACCAGAAATTTAATCTACAGTAAGGTATCCAACTTCGGTTAAGATTTGAAGCAAGAAGAATTTCCAGTGAGCTCTAACTACAAGCATCTAGCTTCTCAGCATTTCTGAAAGTTTCTGCAGTATTTTGATAAATCATACATGCTAGATACCAGCAGAATTAGGCACCACACATTGATGTCTCAGATGCATTGCAGAACACCTTTATAACAAGTTCAAGGCCAGGTACGCTTCCAATGCAAAAGCTCCTCTCAATCTATACAGGGAAAAAATCTCCTGGAGAAAACTAAGCTGTCTTCAACAGTGCTATTTCACAAACAGCTTGCTGCTGCCACTGGAGAAGTGGGCTTCATTTTCTTCCACTTTATTTCACTTCATCAAGCTCTGTTCCCTGACCTTCCCTTGCTTGAGTCTTCTCTGGAACTCAGCTGATTGTACGGCAAGCAAATTCAACCCACAAAAACTAACCTGGACCATTCCCCCCTGTTTTGTAAATGGAATTAACTTAAAAGTATTATCAGATGAACCAGAAGTAGCGTGCACAAGCAGCATCATCTCTTTTCAAAGGAACATGTTAAATTGGTTGCAACTGAATGGAACTGCAGCTCTCCACAGAGCACCCAGTTAAAACTCTATAAATTGTATCACAGGAATATATACTAATAAAAGCGAGTATACTTCCTTTTGAAACAGACTCCTACATTGTTCTAATATATTAAGGAGAATGTTTCCTCTGGACTGTATTTAGTCCTTTATCCCATACACTGCATATGTGACCCACGCATTGTCACCTGCACCTGTGCAATTCTCCTAACTGTAACAGGGGCTTTATTGGTACAATCCTCTAGCGTAAGAGTATTGAGAGATATACATATATATAAATACATTAAGAAATACAAGCTGGTTAGAACTAAGGGTCATGAGCAATGAAGTGAAGAAAAAGCATACTACAAACACTCATATGAGTTCTTGCACCCTTCTTGCTGCAGCAAAGACTACTGGCAGTCTATTGCTTCAAATGCTCAAGGTGGATGAAAGCTTTTAAATCTTATCAGGAAGCTGGGTGGCAGAGACTAAAAATGAAGCAAAATTAAGTGCACTGCTACTAGAGTATCTTTACAGTTTTATTTCTCCTTTCATTCAATGTATCCCATGCTCCATCATTTCAATGGCATAAGAGAAGTATGGCGTGTCCAAACACAAGCGTGCTCCAGCACATTTAAACAAAGCATCAAGCAGAAGCAAGAAGTAACACAGCATGGTATAAATCCCAGGGCTGACAGACCCTAAACTCCTAAAGGTAAAGTTATTTCCACTAGACTAAGCCATGTAAAGAGTTATGAACTTGCTGATCAAAAGATTCAAAATGGGATTAATTCCTTTCATAAAAAAAAAAAGTTAAAATGCACAACATCACAGCCACCTTTCTTGTTAAGCAATGCTTGCATGCATAAACTAGACAGATGTAAGCCATAGAAAGCTGGTTAAACAGAGGACAGCCATTTAGAAAGTCAGTCTTTAGGCTGAACTGACAAAAATGGAACATGAAATTACTTTAGGCCAAATGAATTCTGATGTTTACAAGGAAAAAACCTGATCCCTCAGAATAGCACGCCTGAAGACCCAGAGCATAAAAATTTCAAGGAGAAGAAAAAAAAAAAAGAAAATTACTTGTTCGCTTGAATTAAGACTTAAGTTTACAGCATCAATGAACAACTGCAGTATCGACATAAAGGATAAACTATGCAGTTTAAAATTGACCAGTCTGTAAAAGGACAATTGTCCCACACTTTTGAATGGAAGTGAAATCAAGGTATCAGAACTCAGCCCTTCAGTACAACATGAAATCAAAACTTTCGTATTTGTAACATATATGTACATTGTCTCACGTATGTTATACTATAACAAATGTGTGTCACACCCCTGTTCCCCAGGGCAAGCTGTGGATTTTATACACACAAAATACAGACCTTGCTATGTATTAAATGAAAAGGCTTCAGAAAGCATGTTTTAGAAGTGCTCTGTAAAGCAATGTTTTCAAAAGGCAAAAGAATATTGCTCGTCAAGGAGTTAAGAGTAAGCTGCTTTTTTCTTCTCTTTGGCTGAAAACCAAAACAGCGTCACAGAAAGAAGTTTGCTTACTTTAAATAGCATATCTGGAACAACTGATATGCCTTTATCGCAGAAAAACATCAGTAATTTGAAGCTGCTGGAGAAAATAACCAACTTTAAAACAGTGGCATACTGACTTTGCTAAAAGTATGCTTTTCTAAAGAAAGCCTCCTTATAGACTGCTATTAGACTTGTTAATAGAGTAAGACTGATTCTTTGTATTCTATATATATACACACAGAATGATTTACGTAATAGAAAGAAAACAACTCTGACCATAAAGAGCTGTTTACTTTAAAGAACTGGACAGTATAAGCCCTACAATATGACAACAAATGCTCATAAATAAGGAGGTTTGTTCTCAGCACTTCAGCAACTGGTTTGGGGGTGGAGGGGTTCAATTTCAGTTTTAAGAGTCTCCTGTTAATAAGAAAAACCTTGGATTGTGTAAAAAAAGAACTGTAATGTTTTTAATATTCCATATTTCTTGCTTGCACTCCTGTCATGGTTTCAGCTGTGATAGAGTTAACTTCCTTGCTAGCAGCTGGTACGGTGCACTGGTGGTGTTAGTTGTCGCTAAGCTCTCAAGGCCTTTTCTGCTCCTCACACTGACCCACCAGCGAGTAGGCTGCGGTGGCACAGGAAGTTCAGAGGGGACACAGCCAGGACAGCTGAACCCAACTGTCCAAAGGAGTATTCCATGCCATGTGACATCTTGCTTCGTATATAAAGCTGGGGGAAGGAGGAAAGGGGGAGACATTTGGAGTGATGGTGTTTGTCTTCCCAAGTAACCGTTAGGTGTGATGGAGCCCTGCTTTCCTGGAGATGGCTCAACACCTGCCTGCTGATGGGAAGTGGGGAATGAATTCCTCCTCTTGCTTTGCTTGCGTGCACAGCTTTTGCTCTACTTATTAAACCACAAGGTTTTCCCCACTTTTACTCTTCTGATTCTCTCCCCCATCGCATTCATTACAAGAATAACTTCCAGGTATCATCTGAAGTTTCCAAATGTTAGCCACAGTTGACAAAAATCAAAGTTTTAAGGAAACAGAGAGCTAGAGCCGAAGTTCTGGAACGTAAGAACTGAGCCAGTTTTCTCCCCTACTTCAGTCTTCAAATGTTTCAGAGCTCTTACAGATCAGGAATTATTTCACAGCACACGCACTCATGCGCACCAAAGACACGGATAAAGTGTGTTTAGGGAATTGTGAAATATGGTAACATAGCCCAACAATGCCAAAACACTCAGTTAGAAATCTGCCTGTAATTAAGATGCCCAGTAATTTATCATATCAGAACACTCATTCAGCAAGACACAGTTCTATTCAGGACTCTGAGGTTTTACACGATTATCAAATAACCTTATTTTCCTCTAAAACTATACACACGTGCAGAAAGTTCTATTATCTACTACTGTTTACCAAGAAAAATATCTTTGTGGTTCTGAAAGCCACAAAAAATACAGGCAGAAATGAATGCATAACAAACAACATGGAACAGTAAATGGATAACAGCTACCATAATGAAATTTTGATAAAGAATGTATCTCTGCTACAGGCTTAGAGAGAAACAAATCACTTTTTTGACAAGGGAAGAGCTGTCAATCCTCAAGTAGTACAGTTGAGATCTCTGTTTCACTACAAGTGATCTACCCTGGTAATACGTATTTTTTCAAACCCTAATTCTCACTGAAGCCATGATTTCAGCAGATAAGACGACAGACTACCCAGCAAAATATTTCTCTGTGTCTTCCATTAAGTGAAGTCCTTTCATTTCTGCAATTGAGGCTGAGGGGGGGAGGGGGAGAAAGAAGATCTCAAAGCTCTGGACAGATTGCCACTCTGAGGGAGCTGCTGCTGAACTTTCCTTTGCGTGTGAGACACTTCTTTTCACTATACCATCCAACAATAACATTTTACCTACCTCTGCATATAGAAATACTTCAAGAGTCCTACTTCGCCATACAGTATGTGGTTTGAAATGAATGCAGGCTACCTGGGAAAAGTGCCAGATGTCAGTTAAAGGATTGCTTATTAGTCTGCAAGTGCAGCATACACAAGTATTTATTTGCCAGTATTGCTTTGTATTAAAAGATTAAGAGATGTAAACTCTACCAGTTTTATTATCTCAAATGGTTTGCATGTGAGGAGAAAAAATATTTTCATCTGAAAACTAACAGAAGAAAAGTTCCACAGAACCTTTTCCCTAAATAGTCCTTTCCAGTTTGATTTTTTCATCATTTTTTTATTTTTTAAGCCAATTCATCTTTTGGAACTAAGTGACACTTTCTGTGCTAGATACATAATACTCTTACTGGTCTCACTATCGGAATCACAAATAATTCTGACTGAAGGGACCTCTGAAAGTCACCTGGAATCTGGTCTAACCCCATACTCAAAGCAAAGCCATCATAAAGCAGGTTGCTCAGGCCTTAGTCACATTCTGAGTACGTCCAAGGGTAGAGACACAACTACCACTGTGGAAAGCTTATTCCACTTCTTTACTACATACATTGCATTTGCCTCCCCCAATATCTAATCAGAATTTCTTTTCTGCAACTTTGTTCACTGTCTCTTGTTTTATCACTATGCACCACCTCCAGGAAGGGTCTGGCTCTCCATACCTTCTCATTAGGCAGCTGAGGACAGCAGTAACACTATCCCCTTTAGCCTTCTATTTCTAAGGCTGAACAAATCCAGTTCTCTCAGCAAGATGTGCTCCAGAAGACTAATCATCTTCTTGGCCATTTAATGTGTCAGTGTCTTTCCTCTATGAAAGCCAAAACTAGACACCGTATGTCAAAGGTGGACTTTTAAGTGTTGAATAGGTAAGAGTCACTTCTCTTGACCCACTGGCCTTGCTAGTACAGCCCAGCACGTGGTTGGTTTCTTAACAGCAAGGACACCCTGCTGACTCACATTCTACTTTTTCTTAGTCTGGAACTTCAGGTGTTTTTTCTGCAGAGCTACTTTCTAGTCAGTGGATGCCTAACCTATGCTATAGCACAGGGTTATTCTCACCCAGGTGTAGTATCTTCCATTTACATTTGTTGAATTTCAAGAGGCTTCTGGTCAGACAACATTCTCCAGCCTACTGAATTCCCCCTGAACAGCAACCTTATCCTCCAGAGGTGTCAACCACTCAGCCCAGTTTACGATCATCTGCAAACGTGCTGAGGGTACATTCCATCCCATTGACCAAGTCATTAATACAAATGGTGAACATGCTCAATCCCAGCGCTGACTCCCATGGGGCACCATACTAACCAGCTGCCAGTGGACTTTGCATCTCTGACCATAACCAACCCAGCTTTCTATCACTGACTCTGGCAATCCAGCTCTGGAATACTTTTTTAAAAAAAAAAAAAGTACAACCGGCGAGTAAAATGAGCAAGTATTTCTGTACTTAGTGGTCCAGTGAGCAGGGAGCTAATTACTGATATGTCTTCTGCAGAAGAACTGCAACAGAAACCCCTAAATGATCTACCCTCCACTTCAGGTGTCTGCATCAGTACATCGCTGCATTTTGCAGCCCAGATCGACTCCGCAAGTCAAGCTCAAAGCTCTACTGGCAGCTTTATCAATGCCTCACTGAGGCTTTGAATTGGTTACAAATTGTGACGCAAGTGAAGTTGATGAGCATTACTGCCACCTTAATAACGCATTATTGTATGTATGTATGAGAAGTGCTATAAAAAAACCTGTTTACTGTTAATCTTCTGACTGCAGTTAAAAAGCAAATTCTAACTCCTGACTACGATGCAAATGTAATTCGAACAAAAGCAGCTCTGTACCTTCTTAGATTAGAAACTTCTGTCTTAAATGCCAAGGATTATTTTTTAACAGTAAAAAAAGTCCCAAGAAACAAATCTATTTGCTATGGTAACTATGCCACAGTACGCACAACAACTTGACATTTGTTTTAATGTCAGAATGTGACATTTCAGAAAAAAATACTGAAAAAGTATAATATAGCTTAATTAAGTGAAACATTTTCTGTCAGAGCATCATTTGTGGCACCAGCACAGGCCATGTAGACAGTAAGAAACTGGACCATACAGAATCTCTGACAACAGTAGTAGTTACATTTAACACAAATTTTAACATTTATTGGATTATGATTGACATTTTTATATTTTTGTTTCTCAGTCTTTAAAAAATGAGACCCAAAAGCCAGCCTGATCAAGATCCAAACTATCTGGAGATACAGGACAGAACTTTAGGGGAAGACAGAAATAAAGAAAACATTAGATAATATCATATTACAGTGTTATTTCTGTAGTTTATCATGCTTTAAAATATTGGAGGTTTTCTTAACTTTTGTGGTATGGCACTTCAGGAGGGATCAAGAAAAAAATACAAATATACATTATGAGTGAAGCAGTTGCTATTTAGTGACAGTAAAATTACTGAGGGGAAAAAAATTAAACCAAAAAAACAACCCAGACAGAAGTATGCCGCTTAAAAGTAGCTTCTACTGAATGATGAGGTGCTTGGAATTCCACCTGCCTGGGGCTATTATAAGGATACCCTCACAGCATCAGAATGGTATGATTTATACTTCATTTTATAAGCAATCTGGATTGTTTACTTTTATTCAGTTTCCAAAGAAACACTCTAAATTCACTTGCCCTAAAAACCAAAACACTTTATGCAAGTTAATTAATAGCCTGACAAGCACATTACATACCTCCAGATCTGTACAATATTGTAAATTTTTCCATATACAGTGCTTCAGGGCACTGTAGTAATGAAAATAACATTTATCAAGCTGCAAGTCATTATTTTAATTATATTAAATCAAAATACTAAAGCAAGAATGTATTTAATTTTATCAGTGGCAAGTTAAGAAGAAGGTTTTCCACACAAAGTTATTATTCATCTGTTGTAGGCCAAGCTGGAAGAACCAGCAAGTTAAGGTTGCTTGAACTTCTAATACATTTAAAAAAAAAAACCCAACTCTTACAGCTTGCTCAGGTTTTCTTGGCAAAGGTACTTAAGGTTTGTATTTTCTACTCCAGTTATTGCCTGGGGCAATATTTATTTTTAACAGGTAAGAAAATTCATTCAGCTACTTCCTGCAAATATTCAGTTACAAAGTTTCAGGACGGTCATGATCCATATCAGGAAGTCTAAATTAAAGGCAGAAGGAAAAGTAAGTAACATATTTTGCAGGTCTGGGAAAAGCTGTATGAATCTTGCCAAATTAATGTCTCTATAAAACAAATCTATCTGCGTACGTTCAGTATATTCAGCTGTAGTTGGGCAGGTACATTCTTGATATTCCATTACTACTAAGCATGCTCCATAAATTAAGGCTTATAACTAGGGTTATATGAATAATTTTTTTTCTTTCCCTAATTGCTGTTCTTGAAGACTACAAACCATTGTTTATAGTCAATAGAGACAAACACTATTCCTCTTCATCCTTATGCCAACTGAGCTGAGAGCTGAAGCAGGACTAAAGGCAAGTAAAAAGCCCCGGGGAACAAGCTGTACAACCAGGCTGCAATAAAGCGGGACAAAGATCCAGGTGCTTTCAATATGAATCCACCATAATGCACATACACAAACCAGCACTTGTATTCAGCTATGACTCACAATTCACTGGGCAAGTAGGTTCCTTCACAAAGTACTTGTAAATATCAGTTTTGAAGCCCCTTGCTTTAGACCATATTTATGTGTTTTGTGCAATGAGTAAAATGCAGATGTAGCATCTTGTATGACACAACAAAAAAAAAACCTGAAACCCTGTATTTGCATGCATGAAGTAACTTCATTTAATGCTATTGCGCCTAATATAATTAGACAAATGGTTAGCTGGCTAAGTCTTAAACAGATGTATGCTTTTAAAAAGTTCAACAGTATCTTGTCATTTTAATGACAGTATATAATCATAACCTTCCTCTGTCAGATGAGGGAAAAACCACACAAGAGATTGATATGTATATTGTTATGTAACAGCCAAATACTAGATGCTGTAAGAGCTGATTATCAATCTTGGCAATCACAAAGCTCAAATACAGACAGTACTCACTCTGAAGTAAGAACTTGTTTACCAACTAAATAGCATGGATTAGTGAGTGAGTTCTTAGAATGCAATAAAGATTACATACACTCACTTCACAGCGAAGTTACAGTCAAGCACAGTGTATGCTGAACTGAGAGTATGATAAAGATCTGCAACAGGGAAAATTCAGTCTGGTCTGTGACTAGATAACACATGTTCCAGTTCTCATGCTGACTCTAAAATGCAACTGTTACATCCACTACCTTCTCACCCTCTGCTACTTTTAATGATGTATTTCCTTAAGAAATTCCAGCTAAGTTTAGCAGCTCAGTGAAGTTGTATACTTACCTTCCCCCCCCTGCCCCCCATTTAGAATTGACTTGGGGGAGGGAAGGATGACATTTAATAACACATGCCGCACAATACAGAGCTTTCCCAGGATATGTTACAAAACAAGGGACTGCATGACCTGCTCAAGGTTACAGAATGACTCCATTGCTCACCCTGAATTAAAAACTGGTATCCTCCTGACTCCTCCTGTATTTTCACTAATAAAATATTACCACTACTGAACACTTGCACAGCTCCTTTCATCACAGGATGTCAAAGGTCTTTATAAATATTAATTAGGCATTGCAACAACACTAAGAAGTATGTAAAACTTAATTCCGCACATGAGTAAACCTAAGCAAAGAATAAATAACTACGTTCAAAGTCACAGGACAAGTCAGCAGTATGGAGAATAATTGTCTCTTGCCATTAAGGAGCACTCCATTAGAAACAAGTATATAATTAATACTCCAAATGTGATGTGAACTGTACAGCCCTTGATCACCAATACATTACTATACAGCCTCAATCACGGTCAATCCTGCAAAGATCACACTAAGTTTCGGACAGCATTCTCATCAAGGTACTAAGTTTGGCTTCCTCCGAACATAGGAAACAATTCTCATGAGATTTTTGGTAAAATTATGTTTTTCTTGTCAGGCAGCTTTCCTCAGAGAAATTAGTATGATATTCTTTGGTACTTTTACAAAATTAAGAAGTAATATCAAGCTGAGACACAATTCAAATATGAGTTCAGATGAACAAATGAAAGTAAGCTACTTCTTAACATTCAATCATGTACTCCAGTAATAAAGGAAACAAAATACCAACATCCATTCTCAAAAGAAGTGACCTTTATGAGCCCAAAATGAATGTTTTCAGCAACCTATATTGTAGTCATCACTTAATCAAGTACTTCAGTGATCTTAAACCTTAATATAACAAACATGTTCACACCTGCTACAAATATCACCCCTTTACAATTATTTACTCTTTCCAATGACCAGAACTATCATGAGACAACAATCTGTAACACTCAATAGTTCTAGTGTGAAAGCCAACCCTACTAAAACATATCGAAGTTGATTTGCTTCTATGTGGAGACTTAATTCTGCAGACTTTAATGACAGAAGTGAGATTAATTTTTTAAATTTTTAAAAATTCCTGTTAACCTACCAAAAAGATCGCAAAGGTGACAAGCTCTGGACTCCTGCAAAAATTCCCTTTTAAGTTCAGTTTGAGAATCTGACATTAATATGGCTGCAAAAAATACATTTGCTTTGGATAAAGACCGCTGTTTTCTACGTAAGACAAAACAAATTGAGTCACACTAAAAACATTTGCAGATTCACCTCACAGTGAACCCTGTGTTAGAAAAGGGGACTTTGTTGTTACAATGCCAATAAAGAAATTAAATGAAAAGTTGTGTAATTCATATTGCAGCTTTTTGGGGTTTTGTTAGGTTGTTTGGGTTTTTTTGTTGTTGTTGGTTAGTTTTTTTGTTGTTTTTTTTTTAAATCAGCTCAAGCACAAGTTTTACACCCCACCAAAATAACAAGATTCAGTGAAGGCTGTCAAAAAGTTGGCAGAATGAAAAACAGGTTTTTGTTTGGTGTTTTAAATTACAAAGTACGTTTTTCTTCTGACTATAGAATGAATGCCTGGATCTGGTTGTTGGGTTTTTTTGTTTTGGGGGTCCCCCCCCCCCCCCCCCCCCCTTTTTTTTTCCTTCCCCCCTTTCAAAAGGACATAATCTGGCAGTAGAAACTTACTCTCTGGGCAATGAAGGTGTGTATCACTATGATTATTTTACCTCGAGTTCTCTTACAACACAAACCCAGAGAACAATTCTGTATTACACTTGATATATAGCCTTCATCGCATGAAGCAATTTTTCTTCCCCCTTATATGGCACAACAGCTAGGTAGCATAGTTTGTTATCATTCAAGCATTACGCCTTCAACAGATGACTGATGTGATTTAACAGCTAGGCTTCGATAAATGGTGTTCCACCCCCCACCCCCAGTGATTCTTTGGAATCAACAGTCCCAAAGCTGCTGAGTTTTCCTGGGTTAAACTAGTCACCCAACCTTCAACGAAAAGGTCTTGAAGATCCTAATCAACACGTTGCCACTTAGAAGTATGACCAAGTTCAAGATCAAATACTGCTGAGATGTGTCCAAATGTACTTGGAACCAAAGAGGAAGCAACCTTTTAGTCTGCAGACGCAGCAGCTTTACGTCAACAGTGGTAGTCGCGTATGCTCTCCAGACAAACAGATCTACTACA
Organism: Stercorarius parasiticus; assembly: GCA_013396915.1. Lineage (NCBI taxonomy): Eukaryota > Metazoa > Chordata > Aves > Charadriiformes > Stercorariidae > Stercorarius > Stercorarius parasiticus. Next base: position 348,238 of record VWZL01000388.1, read on the forward strand.
AACATAACCATTAGGCAAGTAATTCTCCAAATCTGGAAAAGAACAGGTATGTGATCCTTTTGTTACAATACAATATTTCCACCTTCATGCTTTGGTTCTAACAATCAGTCAAAAGCATTTTTCAGCACACTTAGTTCTCAAAAAAGTTTTATTACATACACAAAGCTGCTGATCCCTACCATTTATCTAGTATTATGTATAATGGATATCCCATGCCAAATGTATAATTGTGTTGCAGCATATTCTCATGCTTTTAAGAGACACTCTTAAGTCATGGAGGACTGTATGTATACAATGAAAGGAATAAGAACTATACTGTTACAGATCATGGTTGTACTTAAGGTCAAGATTCCACTGGAGACTACAATAAAGTTAGGACCTGGCATGCCAGTACTACACAGATACAGTAAATACTGTATCACTAAACCACCCTATTTTATAAAGCTACTCTTCAATATGTGTTACGCTTATAGGGCAATTACAGATTATGAAAAACTAAAATCCGGTGAAACAGCAGTGCTAAATTTTAATCCAGGTGTTTCACAACAAAAAAAGCTTAATTAAATTTACCACTTGAAGTGTATAATTAAAACAGACTGTCCTGTCACACATCAACTTTGGCATGCATTTTAAGATATACTGTTTACAATGTACAAACTAACATAAACTTCCTCCCTCCCTCCTTTTGTATGAAGATTTAAACACGGATAAAATTTACCTTGATAAATGAAATAAAATCAACTGTCTCCTTTAAACAACTTTTAGAATCAGATGCACACCACCATTCATAAGATGGAGTGATATTTATAAGGTGTATGTATACATGACATTGAAGTGAGCAATTTTGTTAACGGACCATGCCCTCTTGTTCTGTGGCTTGCACCTGTGGTTAAGGCAGAAAGGCAGGGATCTGGTCTCATTAAAGCCTCAATGAGGATGAGAGACTGCAGATTCTGCTCAAGAAACCAGGTAAATCACAAGTGCATCAAGTCCTTTCCTTGCTGCATTGCTACAGACATTCTGAAGGCTAAAACATGAGACTTACAGTCATAAAATGAGTGAATAGATGAAAGGCGTGGGTTTTACTACGGAATTTGATACACACAATCAATAAAGAAAACTGAACTCTATTCTAGTGCAGTTTTCTCAAAATAAAGGGATATGCAAGACCTCAGGACACTGAAAAAAGACTGACTGAATCTTGGGGAACCTTCAAATGCGTTAAGCACACAGACTCTTTGCAGAGCCTGGTACAGAAGTGTTTGTTTGCCAGATGCATGCTTCTCACCCTTCTTACTGTAACCAGCTGGCCATCCTTTTCATTAGTCTTTTTCCATTCAAAATTGAGATCGATAAATTATTATTCAAACACCACAACTCAATACTTCACGTCATGACTCATGTAACTAATTAAGATATAAGCTGAAACTATTCATTGGCACACAGAATGAAAACAAGAGACTTGCAAAGAAACTGTGTGTAGGAAACAGGAAAAACACCACCACCACCACCGCAGAAGTGCAAGGCATGACTTGTTTTGAACTACAACTAATAATAATCCTTCCTCATGCAGTTACTTAAGCAGCCAAAAAATTCAAAGCCTCTCCACACTTGTCTCCTCCTATAATCACTTGAATTCTGAGGACGTAAAGACAACGTGATAACTTTGATCTGACATTCCAAGAAAATCATTACCTAAGATCTCAAAATGGCAGGAAGAACCAAATACCCTTACCAATACATGCAGTGTCAACAATCACCAGTTGCACTTTTCATTACCTAGAACTCTATTTTTCTCTATCTGCAATTGTGAATTCTTCATTCATATGGAACGCTGATCACTGTCCCGAATTAACAGTATTATACCAACATTCTCTGGAATCTAGTGGTTTGCTATTTGCCCAAGATACTGTCAAAAACGGTCAGGGGCAAGACACAGACAACCAACATACAACAGTAAGTAAAAGTTGCATTGCTATACGCTTTCCTAAATTTCAAAGACTTAAAATCGCTGCTGTGTTTTTGAAGAAAAATTATTTGCAGAACACTTGATTTAACATTTGCTGTGCACTCTTCTTTCCTTGTGAAGAACAAATTCTTAAACAGCAATTCTAAAGGCCAGCATTAAATTTCTAAGCATATTATATCATAGGTCTACTTTTTATGATATGACTGAATACTTGCCAAGGAAAATTGCTTCTGTTTTAGGAATCTCCGAGGAAAATATGTACAATACACTTCAGAAAGCTCATAAAAATCAGTTTCCACATAGAGCGAAGAAAAAACCTCACCCCCATTTTTTCATGTCTACAAGCACAATGTATTGGCACATAATGCTTGTACAGAATTGTATAAGCACCTCACTATTGGGAAGTTTGCAGCATCTCAACCCCTTTAATTTCTAATTTCTCCCCATATTTTTAATCACTTGTTTCCATTAACTGATACAATAGAGAAAAACAAGAATTTCTAAGTAAAGATCTCAATACTACTACTTGTTTGTGGGGTGGGGTTTTTCTTCGGGTGTTTTTGGAGGTGGGGGTGGTGGTATTTGGGTTTTAGTTATTTTTAACTTTTTTGGGGGGGGGGCATGCTGTGTTTGGAAAGGTAGAGACAGCTGTTAGTTCTCCATAGGAAGCATTATCAGGAAGGTTATTAGAAAGTTCAGTCAAGAGCTTTGTAAGGTCACAAAAAAACTGCTACTCCAGTAGCAGTAGTAAAAAGAGACCACTCCAAGGACAAATTAGGTAAACACCACAGTTAACCCTAGAAATACTATTGTTTATTCATACGTTTTTGCTAAAAATAAGAACTAAAGCAGAAAGTTACTGGAATCCAGGGAACAAAACCATAACAAGTAGTGGCCACTGCATTACAATAAAGTACTGTCACCCTGAATTGCATGCGTTCCTGATTTAAATGGGAAAACGCAAGCCTTCGCTAAACACAGTAGTGCATTCACCTGTAATATGTGCGGATGACCCAGGACACCCACCATAGCGGTAACTTTAAAAAAAAAGTAGGTATGTCTCTTCATTCCAAAAGGAATGGAAAAGTGTGGAGAATAGCATTCTGCAGGCCATACACACAATCATACCTATTTAAGACTATTTAAAATTACCTAGCCACAGTGGTTATGAGGTAGAAACAAAAGAAGCTCTAGGAAACAGTCCGTTAATAGGCAGAGATGATTACCACCTCTCGCGTTCAATAATCTGATAATCAATAAGCTATTTTTGATTCACCCATTTTTGTAGTCCTGACACTGTGCACAGTTCCCTAGCTGCATTTTTTAAGAAGTTAGCCTTATTTCATGCCTTCTGGAAATAAAGCATAGATTAAACCACCTAGTCTAGACATGAAACTCTTACTAATTGCTAAGTAAACAATCATTTCCTTATTTCTTAAGCAAAGACATTAGAAAGTTTAAGTGAAAACTGTTCACTGTATCCTCAGGCATTTGTCTAAACTAAGGATAGCCTCCCACCAGGGAAAGAATTTCTTTTAACTATGCTGTTATTTCTGTGGAATTGGTGTCTGCCCAAGCTCAGCAGTCACTCATCTGAGAGCTCTTCCTATGCGCACTGAGTGCAGGAGACAAGATTTTTGAAACCTTGATTGAGGGTTATCATTCCTTGTCTCTTTCCAGGAATGATAATTTACAGCTTAAGTGATGAATTTTACTTGCTGCTTATGTCATTCACAGATACAGAACCAGAGCAATTTCTAACTTCAAACCCAATTAAATATCTCTTGCTTTTTAATACAGTGGTTTAAGACGACGTAGAAATTTAAAAAAAAAAAGTAAATAATCAATCTGAGGACTGGATAAATGTCTCACTTGAAAAAATCTAATGTCTGTTCTCAAAAAGTAAAAGGGAAATATTTTTAAATTAACTATACATTACTATCAAAGAAGGACTGTCTCTTGTAAACTAAGTTAGCTCTATAATATCTGTGTTCCAGAAAGCTTAGATTCCTTCACAATATGGGGATTGACATCAGAAAGTTGCTTCAACATACAGAAATTCTAAGACGACAGTAACTTGCAAACCACATACAACATGGCTATGGTTCATCTTCCAGACATGCACCACTCTTTCTGCTATGGAAGAGTGAAGTAAGTTGTAAAACAAGAGGTAATCCAGACAAGAATCTAGGATGAGGAAACCACTGAACTGCCACCTGAGAGACTACAAAAAAAGCACCATCACAATGGTACACAGAAATTAGAAATGTAAACTCATGGGAAAAACTGAGGTGGAAATTATAGTGATATAAGTGAAATTTCCTGTTTAACACATTTCTAAAGGTCCAAGACTAAGCTGATTTTCTTGTTAAGTTCTCAACCCAAATAGCATTTGCTTCTTTTAGGTAATTTTTGCCTTGTTGCGTTATGTAAGATCAATAGCTTGTTTTTAATGAAAACCACACATTTCTCATGTTCAGCAATGATGTCACAAGACACAAAGAAATACACAAAACAGACTATAATCTTCAGTTACAGACATTTTTTACTTCTGAGTGGTTAAGAATATGCACCCTTTTTCAACATTAGTCCTAACAGAGAAAATAGCTACATCAAAACCATTTAAAGCATTCAGCATATAGATTCACATACGTCCTGCATGTTTCTAGTGACAAAAATAATTTTCACCTCTGCTACACAGTAGATCTGAAGACTCCTCCTATCTTTAATTAACAGCTACCTCTTCCTATCTACCACCGATGAATTTTGTAAAGTGTGGAACAGACACTATGCAAAAACAGTACATGATATATGACACGAATGTAAGATATTCACCGTTCCACAAAAAACCTGCACTTCTGATCTATTCAGTTAAACCTTCTCTCTATCCTCTTTAAGAAAGGTGCCTCTGCATAAAGACAGGTCAACTCTTCGTTGCTATATAAAGTTGAAGGTTAAAATGCATAAGCTGATGTGGGAGACTATTTCCTGCTGAAAGAAAAGCCTTTTAAACACTAGAACTTCAAATCTAATTTGTCAGCTTATTGATGCTTCCATGCATACTGCCAGTGCCAAGCGTCTATCTTTCTATGAAGCCACTGTACTGAGAAAATGGTCAATGCTACCTAGAAAAAAGGTTAGCATAACCTTATAGTAAACATGATAAAGAATTCAACCACTCACATAAGCATTTAAAATTGAAAATTTCAGGTGAAGAACCAAGTTTTAATCAAATCCATCTGCTATGCTGGAAGCACCAGCTGGACTTACGGTAGTCAGTAATTTATACATGGCTGACTTAAACGGGGAAGTGTACCAAGTAAGAGTCACCAACTTTTTCTTATGCTCTTTCTAAAGAACATTTAAAAAAATACATATATATACATTGGGCACCACTGGAAACTACATACTCAGCTAAACCAGCCTTTGGTAATCTTGTTCTTAACTAACACGTTGTTTTAAAGACAGGAAGGAGAACTTTATTCTGCCATTGAAGCTATCTCCAGCAACTTAAATCAGGAGGCAACACAGCTCAGAATGAAACGCTCTCAGATGGGTCTCCCACTCACCATCGCAAGAATCTAGTCCATAACACTGTTTCAGGTGGTGACTGGGTAGCAATTCTACTCTAAACTTAGCCACTCATCACTATATGGTTATAGTATTTCTGTCAGATCTGCTGGGAAGAGCTCTACAATTTAATTACAACATATTACCAGCTATAATAGAATAGAATAAAGCAATAACTGCCACAACAATATCAATCTCTAAAGTGGCCCAGGACTGTGCAACAAACCTGACAGACATCCAGTTTTAAATGTCTTCTGAAGCCATAACCAAAGGGAATTGGGACTTGTAAACTCTCAAAGAGCTGAAACTGAAAGGGAAACTCAGAAAGCATTTTCCAACTGGCTCGGTTAGCAGGGTGCATAAAAATGGAGAGCAACTAAAAAAGTATACCACTGTAATGCTGAAATTAGTTATTCTGATTTTTGTTAACTATCAATGAAAAGTTTTAGATACAGCCTCAAAAGTGCACAACGCTCAGTTCTTTCTGAATAGTGAGACGCAGTCACACTGCACAGGCCAGGAGACACTAGGGCACTGTTGTGGAGTGGGGATGAAGACAGAAAGGAAGGCTCAAGTGCTTCAACCCCTCAGAAGTGAAGTATTTTATTGTTAAGCTTCCAATACTTGAATTTATTTTTGGAACTACTTAACATTTTCGGGATTTTCAACAGACAAAATGAAAATTCCTGGTAGAACACTGAACTGTTGTTTGTTTGTTTGGGGTTTTTTAGTTTGTTTTCTCTAGCTGGGTTCCATGTTAGTAGTTCAGGAAAATATCCTTACTATACATGTGCATAAGGCCTCAGTTAGCAAGAAATGGTACACAGATAAAGCAAACATACCTGAGGAAAAAACACCAAACTCTGCTTTGCTGCCAGAGCTTGGAACTAATGACATTTTGCCTGGAAAGTCTCTTTTGCTGTGAAAACGGATTTACTAATCCTTGCCAAGATTTTTAACATTACAGAAAAATAACTAGTAATGGAGATGTTCCTTCTATAATAGTATTTTAGACCAAAACCTCATCCCTGAAGGGAACTCTGCAAATAACCAAAACTGTCCATAATTCAATAAAAGCTACTCAAAGCTAAGTTTTTACTCCAGGAAGGAAGAAAATACCAGTCAGCAAACCTACAGCAGGTTTTCTCTTCTTTCATTCTGCACTGAAGGATAACAATATTTAAAGCTTGATTAAAAACTCCACGAGTGTTAAATATAGAATGTGAATTTCAGTTTAACAAACAGTTACTTCAGGAAGATTGACTCTGAACTAGGTTTTGACTTTTATTTCAAAACATCAAAGAAAATCATATACTTTTCAGGGATATTTTTTTTTAAAATAATATTATTATTGCTCAGGGTAGTACGCACAGCAGCTTTTAAGCACTGAATTCCTCTACCCTCAGTAAAAGCCCTTAGTCTGACCTCAAGACACTGCACTACGATTTGTTACAATCTATGGCCCAGCTACATTAACCATACTGCTCGGTAAGTGGAAATCCACAAACGCTGCATTCGAGTTTTAACACCAACCAGAACTTTTAGCATTTGAAATTTTGAGAAAGGTGAAATACACAATTCCATCTTTTTACCCACATTGTAATTTTCGTTAAATCAGCTTTGTTCCCATAAAGCCATAAAGGAAAAAGAAAGCATCATTCCATTCACAATTCAATACAGCTGTGTACAACTGGCTTCAGCCCCAGGCCACAAGCCAGGAACTTTTGAGTTCAAATCTGGCTCTGCCACTGACTTTCTGTGTGGCCTTCAGAGAGCCTCTACATTTCTCTGCTGCTCCTCTTCAATCTGTACACTTACCTTACAGAATGGCACTTGCTTTCTTTGTGCAAGCTTTTCCCAAACAAAAAACTTGAATTGACTTTGAGACCAATTTTTACTGTGCCTTGCCACCAAGAAGCCTCCACGTCAGCTGATACGTGGTAGTTTTTAACTGCATTAACTGCCAACATGCACATATTACATATACGCATATACATAGAGATATGATACACACACAAATATCAAAATATGTAGGAAGTTTGAAAACAGATAATTAATTATTTCAAAGTTTGTTAAAAAAACAGGATGAAAAAATTAAATCAAGTTATCTGCCATAATCAGACTTACAATGCAGAACAACCTACTTACAAACCCACTGAGCCAGTGACAAAGTCTGTTTTTAACAGCTTAACATTAAATGCACAGAGCACTCAATGCTCAAGCTTAAATGATTACACCAACTAATATTTTAGAATATCACTTTAACAACAGAAAAATGGCCTGGGAATGTGAAGCTGAAAAAGGACTTAAGCTTAACCAAGTTACCTAGCACCAACTGAAACATCTTGATCTTTAAGCTGACCACATAATTGCAAGTTAATTGTAGCAGAGTTTCACTTCACATTATCTAGACTGAAGCAGAATGTGATGGAGACTGACACAAGCTAACCCCGGCTTTTGCTGAACTCCAATCATCCAATCACGCAAATACAGCTCATCACCTTTAAAACAGTATACGCTGCCTTTAAATCCACCCCCGGGAAAAAACCTTGTCCACAAAACTGTATCAAGACAGGCTGACTTTCCAAAAATTAACCTGTTCAGTTATTCATGCCCTAACCACAGAGAGGAAGCTTGAAGAACAAAGAAACTGCAGCCTTATGGTATATTAAGCTGCCACTGTAAATCCTAGACTCGCAAAGTTTAGCCTCCACCTGCTTTCGCCTTTTTCATCTTCTTTTACCTAAAACCTGGTAAGAATAAACTTCCTAGTTTTTCTGTAGCAGGACATAGAATTTATTTGTAGAAATGTTAAATGTAAAGCAAAACTGTCTCCCAATTAACAACACAGTAAATTAATTCAGAATACTGTATTATTTTGTGATAAAAACAGTCACTCAAGGACTTAATCAGAAACAGCCGTTCCAGAATAGCTACCATGCAAAGATGTGGTGGTTAAATGCAAATTCAGATAGCTTCTGCACAAGGAGGACTGAACGGTTTCTAACTGCTGAAAAATTACCTGCATATAAGACTTAGGATTCTCCCATCCCAGGTCATTTACTAGAACTTTCCACTATAATTCAGGGGTTTTCAAAATCTATTGGGTTGATTAAACCCTGGAAAGTTAGAGAAATACCATCATGAAGAAGTACATCTAAACAGCTTATTAGGAAGATGAAATCTTTACATGGATGAGCTTCTGGTTTTAGTTTCCTACATTACGCTACCATCAGTGTGCTTCCATCAGATGAAGCAGTCGGGAATACTACGGTAAGGCTGTTAAATTGGTTAGCAAGCATTCCTGCCAGGGTAATCTGCATCTGCTCTGAACAGGATTACAGGACACAGGTAAAGACAAAATAGAACAAAAATAACTCTAATGCCTTGTACACTTTCTCTCAGCATTGTCTGGTCTGGTTGAGATGTATCAAACAGACAATTTTAGCATTACCTGCAAAAGAATAGAAAATTTATTTGACTCTCTAACACAACGCTATTTAGTTTAAAATTCCCATTAATATTGCTATAACTGACTTCCGTACCACCAGCTGGAGCATTCTTTTACACTAGGTTCAAAAAAGCTTTTAGGGTTTTACTTCAGGTTAACCAAGTATTTTTACAGGCAATTTGAACCTAGTCAACATTTGGATTCCAACCAGTGCATGTGAACTTGTAATCACATCCACAAAGAAAAATAGAGCCACATAGAGAATGACACATGTATAACCCAAACAGAATATCCTCTATTTCCAGCTGCTGTATTTTTTACCAGTTTTTAATATTTTTTTTTTTAGTATTTACCATGGAAGCTCCTTCGAATACAATAGTGGGACAACAGCACTAATAGTACCCAAGTAAAGCCTAACAGAATAGGAAAGGTTCATTTATATATTGTTAACTAGAATATAGAGGAATACACTTTTAAAAATTCACATGGGGATCTAATTACTATTTTGTGTTTTGCAGGACAACCAGTTTTTGATGCACATATGAATAAATTAGGAAAGGATGTCAGCTAAGTTTTGGCTCCTTCCACCCTCCCCTCCCCTGCATATAGAAGGTATCCATTTTCGTTTTTACTGTCCTCAAACGCTCTCCAGTAAGAGGTAAAATAGCCTGGACAAAAAAAACAGCAAGAGTTACTAATTAGAATTTCCAAGCATTAAAAACCCAAAATTCACTTGTATGTTGTGAACAAATCATCCTCTTTATGAATTGTTCAGCAAAAGGGTGAGCATAAACATGGTGTATATTTAGCTGGCAAACTGACGTATCAGAATGTATCAGTCTCACTTTAGTTGATGAGGTAAGTTCTCAGTAGTAGTCACCCTCTTACCAAAGAAAGCTGTTTTGTAGACAAGTATATCTAGAGTATCAACACAGAATTAGAACCATGTACTTTAAATCAGACCCTGAATCTAGCACGATTGCTTAACTGAAATTATATACAATTAAAAATATAAATGCTCACACAGAAGCTGCAACAAGAACATGAACGCTGCTCCATTAGGACTCTATTAAGTTGCAATGTCTTCTACCACAAGCAGTCAATTTAAACAAGGGAAAAAAGTGGAAGAAACACACAGAAGACTTATGTTAAGGAAGATTTAAGTGACACAGGACACTGCATCCTGGAAAACTGGATGGCTCAGGCATAACCAAGTTCACAAATGTAGGCTGAACCACAATGACAACATATCTGTGTATATTCGCCACAGAGCACAAGTAAAATGGGACAATTGAGCTCAACTCTAATTAATGGTTAAGTGGCATTAACAGAATACATATTTAACCTTTCCTGTTTTCATATAGGTCAACTAGCCCCAAAAGCTCAAAATCTACGAAACGCTATGGTGTGTACATGCTTAAAAAATAAATTCCAGCAGTGTCACTGCAGCTGAAGCTTTGCATGTTCTCATGTACACGGTGGCTGTGCCCAACAACCACTATGAAATTACAGATGAACTGTAGCTTACGATTGTGCTGTTTAACAAATGCTATGCTTAAAAAAGGAAAAAAAACACAACTGAGAATACTAGAAGTAATTTTTCCATTGTTTTATTTTTCTCAGAAAATACTTCTCCTCTGATTCAGAAATTAAGACAATGTTCAGCTCCAGTTCAAATCAGCTTTTGGGTTCAGCTGTTATACCCATATCTGTACTTCAGGAAGCCCTAACTCTGCATCTACAAAGAACACTAGGAAAGATGTGCATTCTCCCCTTATTTCATAATTTAAGCATGCACAGCAGAGTTTTGTGTACTCTTAAGGAATTAAAAGAATGGGCACCTTCATTCATGCCTTTCTGCTTTTTAGTTGCTGAAGTAAATATCCTGTTCAGAGCACATTCAACTGTGATGGAGCTCAGTGTCAAAATAATGGTTTCCGGACACAAATTATACTACTGCTTATTCATTTGCAGAGAACATACATATATCCATAAAAATAAATACAAAAAAGCTAAGGTGGTTTTTTGCTAGACTACCTCCCTCAATTATGTTTCGCTGCTCTTAGTTACCTTAAAATCTGTTGACCTCCCCTACTGTTCAAAATGCTCTGAAGTTAAGGCCTCACAAGTACCATCCTAAGAAGAGAAGCACTCCCCTGCCGGCATGAAATAAAACACAGTTGTATCTTGATGCTTTGTTTTGGTTTTGTTGTTGTAGTAAATTCCAAGGCTACCTTTCACTTCGAAAAGTCACAATTTAACATAAATTGGTTAATACATGTGCTTTGTACTTTCAAGCATTTTTCCACCTATCGATGTCAAAGTACTTCTAGATAATTTTCTCTGCCTAACATATACAGGCATACATTTAATTACATTCAGACACAAATTGTAGCACTGAAAGGAACAGTACTTAGCTGTCACGCTTACTGCCTGTGGTTTTTAACAAGCCTCCCCTCACCATTTTCTCTCCAGGTGTATTAGTCCACATTTTTCCATGCTGTTTAACCCTTGGTTTGATTTGTTCTGCCTTTAAAGATCTTTTCATGTTTTATGAATGTTATCTTCTCTTGGGTTCCTGAAATAACACCAGGGTTTGTATCCTGTTTTGTTTTCCCACACGACTAAATGAGCTAATTAAAAGTAGTCCTGAAACAACATTTTGAAAGAGGATCAAGTTTTGTCTCATACTATTTGCTCATGCTATAATATCCAAATATCACATCAACCAGTACCTAAGAAATGATTTTTCAGAAGTGATTATAAATATATATAATTCTAGCAGCACCAGAGCATTTCAGCCCTGAACTATAATGCCAGCTAACTGTATAGAGACAGGAAAATAACCTTTAAAATGACAACATCCATAAAGCCTTAGGAACTCCTTTCAGAAGTATGCTGATAGCACTACATATAAAAAAAAATTGAGGGCTTGCATATATTCATGCTGCTCCCAAAATATACGCTCTGTCTTGACAAAGAAAAAAAATAAACTGTTGTCTTCTTGGGTTGGAAGCCTGTGTACAAAGGAGAAAACGTATTTAAGCAGTGAAAAGTGCTAAATGTACAACTCTGGAGCTGAAATTCACCACAGATGCAGAAAGGCACCATTTCTCTTGTGCCCTTCAAAACAGTTATGGCACCATCACTACAACAGAATAGAAATATTTTCAGTATATAGGATTTTTTATCTCCTTGATGCCTCCACATTTGGTTTCAATGCTGAAATGTCCAAAAATTGTTATCCTGACACCCAACTTTAGATCTCTTGTTTGACCAATATTTGAAAAATGGCACAAGTAATGACACCAACTAAATGCCAGTGTTACATTAGCAACTAAAGCTGCTGTTTCTTGAAATAAATACTGAACTTCTCTTGCTTTAAGAAGCAGTAAATCTTTGTATTCACCTAAACTGAATTTTACATCTGTTTATCAAATTGATTTTGCAGCAATAATTATACAAATATTTAAAGTTTAGACACTTAAAATCTAACCAGCTTCCTCAGCAGGGTTCTTCTAAGTGAAAAGACATCTTACTTTTGCCCTGACATTACACACCACCCTTTACAAGACTTTCAGGAACCTGATCCCCTTCACAGGACACGAAGCATAGCTTTTTAGACCTAAACATCCTATGTATCTTATTTTCCTGCGTCAAATCTTGAGTTGTTTAGATTGGAAACCAATACTTAACAAGCTGAAACAGCTCTCAGGGAGGAGGTAGGTTTCTTCTTAATTCAATTCAGGCAAAAAAACCCTCAAACTTCAGTTATAAAGCAACTGCCAGCTGAAGATAATACCAAATGTACAGATTCCAACAAATACTGGTCAAAATAAACTGTAAATGAAACTTCTCACCTTCCACCCTGGTCACCAAAAGGAAAGTACGTCCATAATGTCCAGAATTAAAGAGTTCTGCTTCAAGGTGCAAGTCACAAGAAGTTTTTGCAGTGGTACTAGGAAAGGTATGGATAAAAATTCTCTTCCAGCAGTACGCTAATTCTATAGATTTTTCTTCATTTATAGATTGGGATGCTTTCTCCTCTACTCAGCCATCTATTAATAAGTAAGAGACAAAGGTCTCAAAAGGTTAAGTTTCACTGAAACTGGCTGGCACAGACTATTATCATCCTATGAAGTTTCTTTTTTTTGTTTTTTTTTTTTTCTTCCTTCCCAGCAGGAGACAAAGAGGCTAAAAAAAGCTGATGAAAGTAAGCATACTGATTTTTCAGACACTTGTTTTCCCTGATTTTTCTTCCCATTAGAACTGCAGACTCCTGCATATTGAAGCTCAATGGTAATAAGGCTTTTCTTGTCAATTATTTCTCAAGAATCTCTTAAGATGTAGTGGAAAAAACTCCAGGGGCCCTGCTGACTACAGACTTCACTGTAGTTTTTGACCTACTAAAACAGTCTGCTTTGGAAAGGGGCTGATTCCTGTAGATACCAATAACAATTGATATACAAATGCAAACAGAAAAATGAAATGGGCTTCCAAACCCACTGTCATCACTGTAAACTGAACGAAGCAAAAAAGGCTCCCCCACCCCAACACTACTGCAAGCTTCAAACTGATCTAGAAATTGCAACGCAAGTCAAAAAGTCTCTCAAAATGATTTTAAATATTTTTTCCCTTTGTACTGCACAAACATACTGCATGCAAACAGTATTGAGAATTGTCCAGACTCGTACTTTTAAAATCCCATCATTTCACAGGCCAAAGGGTCCACAATACACCCTACACTAAGATTTGACAGGTCAAAGACATATTTGTATGAGGAATTATAATAATTCATCCTTCCTATTCACAGTGTACTGTCTCACAAAGCTACTTAAATATTTGACAGGCTCTATACCGGAATCACTTCTGTTACTCTCAATAGTTGCTTTTTGTCTGATTCATGACAGCTTCTATAGCTATAAGCAGTTGCAGTTATTAGAAAATATCTTGTATTCCATCTTCGTAACTATCAAGCTTACTAACATTTACACAATTTGGAAGCGTATGACAGTAATGCACAAAGGCAAAAAATACGCAGGAAAGGCGAGTACTTTTCTCAAGTGCAGATTCTAGGAAGGCTATGTCCTACAGTACTGCTAACTCAGGACAAAACTTAGGTTTTCATTACTTCCTGACTTCAGCCATCCTATGCTATAGCAATTATCACATGAACTACATAATTGATGTTTTGGTCCAATAAGTACCAAAACTGAGAATACTACTACTTTATGTTGCATTTTAAAACAGTTCTAATGCCTAATTAAGTTTGCCAATCAACAGGTATATTCAACATATTCTGTCTACATCAGAATCTCCACTAAGCCCAAGGCAGCTTTGAGTAACAAAAGCCATCAGGCTGCATCAGGTCAAAAACACAGAATGTTTCTATAATATTCCCTCACACAGATACATGCCAATAATACGAGGGCGGAATCTAATAAAGTTTATTAACCCTAAACAGGGAGAATGTATTACTTCATACACAAACTGGGTTATCCATCACTACTAAACTTTTTAAGGTCAAAATTATCACCACAATACGCTATACCAAATTTGAGTGGAGTTCTTTTTTTACTGGCTTGCTTTAATTTAAAATTTAAAAATACCTTTAATTTCCAAGAGAAATTTAATGTACTACAGAATTATTTCAAAGATTTGCCAGCCAGTGGAGGGAAGAAAAAAAAAAGCCCTGATATATACTACTACAAGACTACAATGAGGACAGTTGGATACATTTTCAATAACCATATCCAAATCTGTCTCCTCCATTTGTATTTAACTGCATGGATGTAAGGCCACAAAGAAATATAAAATACGATACATCTTGTAGGTTTACAAATTTGACCTGCTAACCATAATCAACGCACACATACACTGCAATGTTAAAGTACATTCACATGATTATTTGCATAATTATCTGCTACTTAAATACCCAGCTACAAAAAATATCACAGTGCAAGGCCTATCAGGAAGGGGTGAAGAATAACGTACACCACCACAGAGAAAATTTTTTTTTCATTTGCCCTCACAGAAAGGAGCATTACATCACACTCTTACAATGCAGGAGGAGGGGCCTGTTCTCAGAAAGCAAGCTTCAGCTATTTCTCTTTAATTTTCTGCTCGGTTCTGGAGGGAGATGCAAAAATAACTTGGATTTAAATTTTTAGTAACGTAGAAGATGGGGGGGAAAAAAGCGAGAAAACACAGCTTTTACCTACATTTACTAACGTGCAGATAATTCCTGTTTTCTAAAGAATGCAGAGCAAAAGTCTACAAAACATCAGTAGCGTCCAGCATCTTGCTGGCAAGCGCGCATTCCTAAATACCTGCCCCACATTTTACCAGTCGCCGTTAAGGCGACAAGGGTGTCGTCCCCCCCTGTTACCTTCTGGGCCGCCGGACGGGGCCGGACCCTTCGACAACCAACCGGCGCTACCCAACCGGCCGTAGCTCCCCATGCCCCATGTTTGGGGTGGGGGGTTCCAGGACCATTTGGCCCCAAGGAGGGCCGCCCCGGGGAGGGGGAAGGGAGCCCCGGCCCCTGCCGGCGCAGGAGCCCGCCGGCGGTGCGGTGCGCTCTGCCCGGCGGGTTCCGCCAGCCCCGGGATCCTCTCACCCCCAAACCTGCCGTTCTGCGGGTTTGGGCGCCTGATTTTAGGGTGGGTTTTTTTTTTGTTTTGTTTTTTTTTCTTCCTTCTCCTTTCACCCTGGGCAGAGCGGCCCGGTGAGAACACTTCCCCATCTTTCTCTTGTCGGACCCAGCAGCAGAGAGAATGCAAACCCATTTTTATATATGCAAATTTTTGCAGCAGATTTAAGAGCTTCGGGTGCTGTGGGGAAGAAATCACTGTTTAAGAAGCCTCTATTAAAATAAAACAAGATTTTCAGTACTATCTTGTACTTCACCAGCTTGGAAAACACGATCTTCTGTAATTTGCCTAAGTGTTTTAAATTACAAATCTCTTCAAAATCCACAATACACTTCTACGGAGTCCTCCCTTCTAAAAAGCCCTAAAAATCCACGAAAAGTGCTTTACACGTAAAACCAAACAAGATCTGAAGCAAGTATATGTGCTAGAAAAAACAACTCTGCAAAACCACGGATGAAAATGATCAGCTCAGGCTCCTAAAAAAATTTACTGATAGGTAAAAACAGTAATAAGATATAAACGTACCACTAACCTCATAAAGTGCAGCAGTGCTTAAATCCAGCGAGTTGAGGCATACAAGGTAGAAATGGAAATGAAAAAAAAAAAATCCAAAAAATGATTTTGTGTTTGTTTTGTTGGTTTTTTTTTTTCGTATTTTTTTCGTATTTTTTTTTTAAATTTTTATTTCAAATGTTCAGAACCCAGCAGAGACTCTGTCGGCCATTTTGGCTTGAACTCCCTCCCTCACACACACTCTCTCTCCCTCTGGCTCCCTCCCTCTCTCTCCCTCTTGCTCTCTCTAAAGGAAGAAGCTTTTTGTGACCTTCAAATAGAGGCGGGTCATGTGACTCGAGGCAGGCTGTCAATCACGGCACGGGGACAGCCCACTCCCCGCCTTAAAGGGACAGCGCTCGGCCTGCACCGCCTGGGAGGTGGAGGGGAGGGGGGACAACACCTTCTCCCCGCTCGGGTCTCCCTTCATCAGGCAAAGGTAGTACGCAGGAAGGGTGACACAGGTGATCCGTAAGAATACGCAGAGCAACTCCGCTGGAGCTTTTCTCTTTAAAACTAGATAAAAATAAAGTAGGCGATCATGCTAATTCTAGATTAAGGTTGCAGAACACATGAGCAGTGAACAATGAATTGTACAAGATCCCACTAGCAACACGCACTCTTCTGCAGCGTACCGGAGCACCCGTGACCCCGGCACTTACCTCGAGAGGTAACCACGTTTTAAGATGTACCCCATCCCGACTCATGGACGAGAAGAGGCTCATCCTCAGCCCACCATGAAGCCGGGCTGTAACTGGGCTGTCTGCACATCACACACATAAACCCCAGGCTCAGAGGCGTGAAGACCTGCAAGAGCAGCAGAGCAAACTCCATCTCTCCTACCACCTTCACTGCTTTAATACTCAGGCTGCCACCCAATCATCAGGCAGATACTCCATAGTCTCTTCCCAGAATTTCCATAGATAAATCCCCCAAGAACTGAAAGAGAGAATGTGGGCACGTTGCAACATAAAAAAAATCCACAGGAGGTTTTCAGACATGGAATGTGCAGAAGCCTCCTTGAATGTGCAGAAACAGTAAAGAAGATAGTTCAGAAACACAACGTAATAATGCAAGTGTGATTCTGCTGTGAGGGGACTTTCTCCTGAGTCACCCCAAGACAGGTAACAAACATTTGAGCTGATGATGGTGTAAGGGACCCATGGCCGGCAGCGAGGTAACCGACAGCAACTCACAGGAGCACCCTCCGGATGGAACTCTTAAAATACACAAGTTTGTAATTCCGTACAGTTTTGCACTGTAACTAAGTAAAAAGTAAAAAAAAAAAACCCAACACATGAGCAGAATTAAACTAACTTGAAAAGTTATGGGGGGGCACTCCATAGGAATGAATTTGGAGGGGCAGAAGCTGCACATCTTATGAATGAGAATAAAAGTCACTAATGTATATTATCATGCTACATAAGTTATAGGCTAAACATTATTTTTCAAAAAAAAAAAAGCATCAGGAGGCTATGAATGGCTAATACAGCTCAGGTTTTGACACGCTTTGCTCCAACTGCCCTCACGGTAAGGTACAGAAAGTCTCGAAAGATGCAGGAGGTGTCCCCCAATGAGGGGATTTCTGCAACATGACTGCAGCCTGCACCCTAACCTCCCCTACCTCTCTCTCTCTCTGCAGGCTCACGAAACTCTGCAAATAGCTAATTCTTGTTGCATTTACAAGTACTTATAATGACACAAAAGGAGTTAGACGCTAGCTTTTCAGGTCACTCTGTTCAAACCAGAGCAGAGAAGGGGCCTGCTGGATGTAACTGCTCACAGTGCTTTCTGGCAGGGCTAATCCAAACATGGCAATTTAAGAAATGTGGTGAAATCTCAGGGAATATGTTCTTATTTGTGGCAACACTCAAAGAGAACACCACAACTGCTCTGAATATCTAAAGACAAAACCCAAACCAACTGCTAGGCATCTGTTTTACACAAAGTTTCATAAAAGCAAATATATATTGATATTTATGAAACGGCTATCCCCCTTCTGAAAATTTACATTAAGTATCGCAGCTGCATGTTCTATACATGTTCACACTGAGTATGACAGCATGCACTAAGCTACAGATAATTTTACTCCCTCTCAAAAGCCAAATTGTTTTACTCAAGACTTATAAATCCTCTTAACTTCAGTAGGGCTTGCCAGCTCCCCATTCTGAAGTCCTGGAAGCTTTTACTTCACGGCGTTGATAATACTGTGATGACTTTAAGCAACCAGCATCCACTTGAGTTGTTGCGTATGAAGTGTAAATCACTGCTATAAAATTTCACCTTGTCAATGTTCTATTGATGGAGCTTTTTTAATCAGAAAACTTTTGGGGGACAAGCAAATAGTCAGTGAACAAAAAATATCTAGAGACGCCAGTATGGACAATTCCTAAATAACTGTAGCATGGATAAAAACATTTTGGGTTATTTAGTATTCTGTTAAAAATGTATGGGCCGAGGTTCTACCTTGACTAGTTTGTCTTCCATAAAGAACCATGGACTCCACTTGACAAGGTGGAAGTTACCCATGTTTCGTCTCCTTTAAAATGTTACTTGGAAGCAACTTCAAAATTATTATTTTAATATAAAAATAAATTAAATAAATGCTTTAATTGAAGTTTTTCAACTAAGCTAACAACTGAAACTATCTATTCCTGTCGGCATATTGATGTCTCACAAAAAGTTTTGGGTTTTTATTTTGTTTTGGGGTGGGGTGTTTTTTTGATTTGGTTGGTTTGGGGGAGGGGTGGGGGTGAGTTGTTTTTTTTAATGCAGCATTTCCCCAACCAAAATTGTGGAAGAAGCAGCAGCACAGTAGTTCAGAAGACAATGGAGTAGCGCATAAAAATACACAGCATATGCAGAACTGCACATCCCTTTTCAGAGGGCAATTGCACTTTAAAACCTAACCGTTAAGCTTTCTGATGCTAACAATGCTGTTAATAGCTCGTGTTAATAGGTTACATCCTTGTTATGTGCTACTAACTTATCTGATTACAAACACTTCATGTCTAAGCACCGTCCATCCGAGGATCATAAAGCACTTTAAAAACTTTAATGAGGCTCCACAGTGCTCCTGTGAGGACAGTATCCAGTATGAGCAGACATACACAGGCACACACACGAACATTAAGAGAGATGCTTACAGACATGGATTCCCTGCGCTCGTATCTCAACTAAGACAGGAGAGGAGTGGTTTTTTTTTAATTCGCATTAAGCTGCACTGTGGTTCTAGTAACAGCTCCTCCCTTCTGATGACCTTTTGATATGAATCACTAAATAAGGCTTCAACAGGCAGTGTCCACTCGAACTGAGGTATCAGCTGTACCCTCCAGTCACGCCAAAAATGAGACCTGTTCTGTCTGACCTGTAGAGCTTTACTCAATTTTAAAAGGATTCGAGTTCATCCAGTCCTTATGCAAAACTCTCTCTCTCATGAGCTGGCATTTTGTTTGGGATCAAAGTCCTACAGATAGATGCCGTATCTTACTTATTATGAAGGCTGCGCCCTCGCCATCCTACAACACTGGACTCCACCCACTGGGCTTTCTACATTGTCTCACACAGGCAGCAACAGATTTAAGTCTTATTTTTTCCCCTAGAAAGTTCCACAGCTGATACTATGAAAGTGAAAAAGTCAATTCGGCTGCTCCTCATACAATTCCTCAGCAGAAACCTCAAATATTAACAAGCTTCTCATAGCATGAATGCCTTCTCACCAACTGTCCTTTCTCCTGCTGGTGAAGAATTTGCTTCCTGAAGTGTCAGAGGCAAAAGGCAGATTTTTTCCCCCCCGCCCCCCCTCAAAGTGAAGCCTATATGCCCTCCATCCTATGCTCATCAGCCTGAATTCCCTAGACATCCCTCTCCCAACCCCAGAAGCAGGGTGCAGTTACAGATACCAGATAATTAGAGGCCAATTCCTCCCCAGCCAGACACCAGTGGACCAACCAACCTGGATTAGAATCCTAGCACGCACACCTCCGAGTTAACAGGGATCAAGAAAGGTCCCTTTGTCCTTCCCGTGATGAAGCTAAATGCATAACTCTTAGAGTAGGGACAGGTATGTGAGGACTAGGTTACATAGTTGCACAGTTTCTAATAATAAAAAGCAATCAGAGAACCTAAGAGTCTTAACTATTCCTCGTGTGCTCTAACAACTGCCATATGATTTATTTCAAGAGAACAATTAAAAACATTAAGGTTAAAACCAGGACTTCAAAGCATCTTGCTTCCTAGACTTGGTAACAACTAGGAACTTGGCACAGGCATCTCAGTCCTGCATAACATATAGTTCAGATCGCTTTAAAATTATTTTCTCTCAACAGACAGACATGCTGAATGACCAACACTTCTGAAAACTGAAGACAATAGCTAAATCTGGCTGTATCAACATACTTAAGTCTTCACAGCAATTGCACATAAGCCATTGTGCAAGAGAGATGACCTCTCCTTCTGCAGGAGTGCAAAACTTTAAAATGTTCAAGAATTTTCAAGGACAAAATACTCATTCCTAAGGAAAAACAGAGTTTTGTTTTGGGGTTCTCCCCCCGCCCTCGCATTTAGTGAGTAGTGAGACATTTTATGCTGAAGAATCGTGAAAACAGAGCTGGCAGGGGATTTTAACTACAGTAACCAAAATTATAACGTAAATTCTTTCTTCAGAGAAAAATACCATGATGAAAAGCGTCCGACAAAGGAAAAGCTTGCTTGGTTTCTGAAAAGGTTACAACAGCTTTTGCATCCCTTACACAAAGGCACCCACCAACACATTTTAGGAATGGAGCATACCATCATTATTATTTAAAACTTATATTATAGCAGTGCTTTGGAGCCATACTAAAGCTCAGATCTCATTTATATCTTGCCAGGGACAAAAGAAAGAATACAAGGCCTGAAAACAGCATATGAAGTTTAAAAACTATAAATGACTTCAAGGCCAAGCCAAAGCTCTGACCCTATACATTAATAAAGTGCTCAAGTGCTCACAGAAAGATAACAAGTCAGAAGGAAACCCTCATTCATCGAACTTTGCAAACACCCACTTTTCCACCTAATTTTTCCTCAGTCTGCCACAATACTTTCCCTTGCTGTTCAGCCTATAAATAATCCATCACTATGCCTCCACTTCTTCAATCTCCTCAAATGCCCTTTCCAAAATGGAGAAAGATTAAGCTTTCTAGCTGCCTTTTAACAAAGTTGTTCCATGAACAACGGAACTGAAAGCTCATTTCCTATGAATCTCTGTCACACATCACTGAACCTCTACTTTACTGCACTAATCCGAGCTTCCTGCACAGCCAGTTCTCCTTTGATGCCAAGGCTCTACCAGTTTATTGAGCCCTATGCAGATCTCTTCCCATAACTTTTTTTCACCTCTTTCAGTACCTGGGCAAAAAAATAGCATATGCTGCAGCTAATCCCAAAGCACACATGATAATTAGCTGTTGACAGACATAACCAGAACAGATTATCTTTTGGTTTTGTCCTGAAGCCCTTCTTCTAGTAGGGACGTTAATTTTGGTCTCTCCTCCAGGCAGTTACTGAAGTTTAACATATTGGTAACTATAATTATATTCTAATTTCTTACTCCTCTTCTTCACTTGACCAAAACTGGACAAGAGACTCCAAATTTACTCGGGAAAGCAATTGCATGAGACTTTAACTACTCTAGGAACTGAAAGAATCGATCCCAAAGATCTTCTCCCATTCAATCAAGTCCCCCTCTAAATGTTGAGTAAATTTTTTATACCCATATCCTTGGAAATGAAATGATTACTTTCCAGTAACATAAAATGCAAGGGAACCTGTGCAAATTAGTATTCTTAGAATTTGGTTAACCTGCTCCTTAGTATCATCTCAGAAGCTTCATGTTTTTGGAGACTATAATCCTATCCTAACAGGCATCCCTCTTCAGTTTCTAAAATCCTAAACTGTCAAAGTATCAATGAAATTAGAAATTTTATCTGCTTTATGCTATTCTACCTATGCCAGTGAAAAGATAATACTTCTTTCAAATAGATATTTAGGGAAATGGTATAGGATATCACTTCACCCCTATATACAGCAAGTGGTTGCTTTCCAATTGTTATTTACAGCATGTGAATTATCATGCCAGTTAGATGATTGATTCAACTGACCTTCCATCAACAATAGCTGTTACTATGCATTTCAAAAGGAGTAATAACCCCATTGGTTAAATCCTTCCTTCCCCCTGTTTAAACCTTGAAGCTTTAAACATTTTAAAACAAATAGCAGCATCTTAATCTGACCAGGTTGCAATATTTAATGAAAAAAGTATCTTTCATGTTTATGAACCCTTTGCCACAACAGGACCCCTTCTTTATGTGGAGCCTTTAAGACACGCTTCTGCTGAAATTCAGTATACTCCACTCACTTTGGTTTAATATGCTCATGCAAAGCAGATTTCTTACAAATACTTACGGGAGGTCTCAAAAAAGACTAGGAAGATTTTTGGACTGAAAGAGTTATTCTAATCCAATCTTTTTTTTTTCCCTGCCCCACCTAAAAGGAAGCTATACGGCACTTCAGAGTTTTTAATTTTTTAATTTTATTATTTATTTATGGTGAGATAGATCAGTACCTCTCTACAAATTGTTCTAACTTGCCTTTAGTTTTAGTATGGGGAGTTCAGTCACTGGCCCGGAAACCTCTGAGCAAAGGAATTTCTGGCATCTTGGTTGGAGCTGGCACCAACCCATTTTCCTTTGTTCTCATTAAAGGAACCATAATATGCTAAGTTAAATAAGAAAAAAAAAAAAGAAAGAAAAAACAAAAAACCAAAACCCCAAAGTAAAAGCAGAATACAAAAGGAATGCATATTCAGTGAATTACTGTAAGAGATTTCCCTAATTTGACTCATTTTTCTAATAAAAGCACTATTTATTGCTGCAAAAATCTGTAAACTGATCTTTCCAAGTAACTTGAACATCTTCCCTAAGTAATTTGCCTTCACGTACAGCCCTTCAGTTTGAAATGTCAGGAAAAGAACAGCTAGCTATCCATGCAGAAAATTCTACAAGCTGTAGCTGTCACAAATATTCAAATGCATGCACTAACCTAAAAACAATATGACCCCCAAAGATAATCAACTTCAATGAAGGGCAAAGAGTTCAGCAAATTCCATCTATCTAGGTAGGAGTAAAAGAAATCATACCAGCTCTCCAGATCACAGCATGCCAGAGGAGCAATGCAGCTTGAGAGCTCCAAAATATCTCTGTAAACAAGTTTTTAATTCATACCACGTTGACCACAGAGCACAGTATTTTTAGTCATACAAAGTAAGGCATATCTTCTACATGGCATAAAAAAAGCTTCCTTTTTTTTTTTTTTCCCCTTCCCTCCCTTTCTTTAACCAATAACAGGAACTCCCTGAAGGGTCTAGATGAGATCTGCAACTTAGAACCAAGTTCTTGGACTTTAACACCATTTACCTTTTTTATCCTTTAACATCTGCTATCTCTAAGCCATAGTGGCTAGTCATTAAAATGTCTATTTTCTGGACACAGGAAAAAACAAGAGAGCACAAACTCTAATATAACATACATCCATTAGACTTTTTTCCCCTTCTCCTCTTAATCTCCTTGAAAGGAAAATTAACCATTCATTGGGGTGTACACACAAAAAATACCAAAGACTTAATGAATGTATTTATTCTTTGTAGAGAATGAAGCAAGGGAAAAAAGCACTGAGCAACTTAAAATGGATGCAAAAGGAAAAAAAACCCAAACCCTAAGTTTTAGGACTGTAACTCATAGACATTTATGATGCCACCGACTTGCGCTAACAGTCTAAAAAGTGAATCCTTAGCAAATGAAGATATGTGGCACTAGCTTGGTGTACATACCACAGAAGTTTGTCTAAATTAAAATACATTTTCACATTAAGAATATAGAAAAAACACTAATTTAGTCAGAGCTCAAAATTACTAACAGCCCTTAAATGATTTGGCTCGCTGTCTTAAGTCTGTTATCTCACTCCCAAGGTAAGATGTCATCCAACAGTTGCCATCTAAATAGTAATGAAATGCTGAAAAAAGAGCAATGTCCAGCCATCCATATAAATGATACATCAGAGGGCAGTTACCTCAGGCAGCTCATGAGGAAGTGGCAACTTGGGAGAGGGAGGGGAAACAGCCACTAATGAACCAGACCTAAAAAAAGATTTCTTGGACAATGAACTTGAGATGTCAATAAAGTGTCCAATAGGCATTTTGCTTCCTGGAAAGGGACTAGAGGACAGGGGGTGGAGAGGCTGGTGGTGTCTGAGATAAAGAGGTTCTGGGATTTTAGGAATTTGGTCACTATGCAAATGCAAATGTTCTCCCCTTCAAAGTACAGTAAGCTCTTTAAGACAGCAGAAAAATCAGAATGCCCTCCTTTTTGCTAGCAATCAGAATTACTATGAACGGTAATGACTATAGAAACCAATGGTATCAAGGATAATACGTGACACTATCTACTCTGGATATTTTGCAATACTATATTTATAAATCAAGCAAGCTGGAATAGAAAATATACTTTTCTCCTGCTTTGGAAAGACAACAAATGCAAAGAAGTCTCTTGATCAGATGAGACTTCAAATTCAGAAGCAGGGTTTGTGCACTTCTTACATAGGACAAGTACAGATTGGCGGGTGCAGGGGAGCCCAAACAAACCAGCCTGTTCTTACCACAAGACATCTGGAAGAAAGCACTATAAAATCCTAAGGAAAAGAAGCGCCAAATTATTCACGCTTCGAACGTACGCTGTCCACAAATCTTTTCTTCCCTCGATATTCATCAGCAGCGTAGGTAAAACACATTGGGATAGTAAGCCAGAAATTATCTTCCAAAGTTGACTTTTTTCTGTGTGATCTCCCATAGCCTTTTTTTTTTCCCCTCAACTGTCACCTGGCTTCTGTTTTTCCACATATTGAGAAAATACTTGCAAAATAACAGTACACTAATGGTGTAGGTTAGCTGAGGTACGTGGAAAGCCTGTCATCTGATCATGATAAAATAAAACATACATATTATTTGCTACCTCCTAATTTATGGTTTGAAAGGAAAAAAAAATAAAATCACTGAGGAGGTGAAATGAGGAATCGTAAAAACCATGTAATGACAACTGAAAATTCTTCAAGACTAACTTGAAGAAGAGAATGCCTAATATTTAATTATTTTTGCTTAGAATACTCAGACTAGAGTTTTCCTGTGGGTAAAACTTCTAATTTTAAGTACAAAAATTTCAAAAGATTTAAGTATAACATTAAACTGGTAAACATGGAAGACAATTGCTGGAACTTTTGGCATTTTGAAGTGCTTACATTTTAAGTATAAATTCTGCATATTTTTGTTAAATTGTTCAGAAGTACCATACCGTAAAGGGTGCAAGCCAGCTTTTGCAGCATTATTGACTTAGCAGTCTTACGACTAAAACACAGCTGCAGAATTCACTACTGTCTCATCCATTTCTACCCACTCAATTGCACAACAAAGGGCAATTCTTTTCCCTATGCCTCAGGCCCCCCCTTATATACACAGGTAGTGCTGCGTTCAAATGCAAACTTGTCCTGCCACTCACTCCACTGCAGGGAGTAAAAAGACTTCCACAATACCAAGGTGATAAAAATATTCCTTAAACTTTATGTGGACCAGTTTTCATCTTGAGTTTTAGTCTAATGGTCTCGTGCCCTCAAATATCCTTGCAAATCTCCAAGGACATAAAAGAAAAAAAAATAATTTCGAAGTTAGAACTCTCCTACTCAAACGACGTTACGAGAACTAGCCTGAATTATCATTGGGACTGAAGTGTATTCTGACACGCTAACAGAACTGCAATACCCTGTGACAAAAGTGTCTGGTATGGCCACTACAGACATAGCATATGTCTCTCTGGTGGCTGAAATGTCAAAGAATAATGTAAGAGAACATTACCAAGTTTAAAACAACAACTTTGTGATCCTCACTGCTTGCAATTACTTACTGGCGTTACTGCACTTTTGGAGGCTCTCATTAAGAACTCCTGCCTCAGAATCTACACCTTAAACCATCAAGCCGTGTAAAAAGCTATCCAGTAGGTCTAACCAATGACACTTTGTAAATTACAGAAATCATCTTGTTTTGCTATCTTTCTTTCTCACAAATTGCCAAGAGAGTTGAAGACTTTTCTCTCCCATTACTACAAAACAGCAGGTGGAGAATAGCCAGCTGAGTTACTTTAGACAGCAGTAATAGCTTGGCTTACCTTGCTAGTAAACATGAGCATGAACTTGGCTCACTTTTTGTCTAAATAGCTACTGTCAAACAGACTTCTCCCTGTGACAGTCAGGAATAGTAAAACATTTACACTTTTCTTATAAAAAGGAGTAGTTTTTCATTACACAATCCCTTTCACTAGTAGATCAAGGTGCCTAAATTTCTGCTGGTGACAGCAGGTGATAATTTATTAGCACAGGCAGAGTTGCTAATTAATACTGCTAGAAGCAGGAGCCCAACATCAATTTAAGGACTTGAGTAGAATTTTTTTTTCCTACCCCAGAAAAGGTACAAAGACAAGCTGCGCTCTGCTCATCAACAGAAGTTTGACTGCTTTGGAAAGATGTTTCTGGATCAAAGTTCCCTGTAAATCTTTGCTCTAGCAGTGAAAAAGTATAGGCCTGTTACAGTTGGTAAGGCAGGGAGAGGCTACTACCGTGTAAAATAAGTATTTTTAGGGGAGATAGTATTTACTCCTTAAGCATGGCAATTCAGGTCAACCTCTTCACAATGGATGACAATATGAGAGAATGCCTCTAACAAAACGTCCACCTGCAATTAAACATAATGATACTGACTTTTCCCCAAACTTTTCCTTCAGGATGGAGGGAAAGGGGTTTCTTACCACACATTAGCCACATAACAAAATAATGTGGCCAAGTGTAACAAACACACACATACCAGAGAGCTGAGAGGAGGGAAGAATTTACAGAGTACTTAAAAACTGAGAGTTAAAAATTTCTCAAGGAGCCCACTGGTCCTCTGCCTAAGCTGAAGCATGGTCCAAGACGGCTGTTATGAGCTTCAGTAGTCCAGGCAGACTCGCTTCTTTTGAAGCGTAGATTTCAGAGTAAGCGGCAGCCCTCACTGCTGCAACAACCACGACAGTTTGTGACACAGGCACCATGTATAAACTGCAAATCTTTCACAGGACTTGAGATATTTCTTATTTCTATAGTTCACTTGTCCTAAGGATTTTGAATACATTAACTTCTCTTCATAATTAGCTTCAATTGAAATAAATTATATTCATGTTGTAATGATCACTTGAAGATTTCTAAAGACCTTGTATACAGTTTAACAGGATAATTGCTCCCCACAAAGCTGACAGATACCAGCAGACAGCAGTTCTGAGGTACAATCTACAGTTCAATCAAAAAAAAAAAAAATCTTAAAATGCTGCAACTTTAGTACAGTAAGTCTGCCCGAAAGAAATGTTCAGTACAGCAAAAGAAAGGTTTGCAAGACTGAAGCAAGTTTTGAGTTTCTGTTTTTTCTAATACTAGAAGGTACTCTTGCAATGCCAAGTTTTTATCCCTGAGTCAAACTGAGTTGAAATACTCTGTTGCATTTCAGAAATAAAGTGCCAGAAGTCATCCATGGATGCTGGCTCCTCATAATCGTTTATGAAGCTGTACTTCAGCAAAGGAAATTTCACTTGAAACTGCGGCTATGTAGGAACTACTGTTTCCATTGAAAGTCTCTCAGAAGTATCTTCTGGCTTACGTTCCTTCATTGCCCACTCAAACTTTGAGTCCCTTGGAATGCAGTTAAATATCAAGAAATTGCTGGGTTTGCCTAGGAGGTTAACACTTCCTCCCTCCCAGGTCAGTTGCTGAAACCGTATCTTCTGAATACATAATTCCTCAGCAATCTCAGTGCAGAGTTACCCAGATCAGACTGCCTGTGAAAGGCAATTAAATTAACATGGCCAACTTTCTGTAGTGAACGTCTGACTCTACATTCAAACTTATGATCTACTTTTCACTAACAAGCTCCAGTTTTATTTTGAACTAATTAGGAGGACAACAGTAAACACAGGTAAACAGAATCATTGCAGATGGAAGGGATCTCTGAGATCGTCAGTCCCACCCCTTTGCTCAAAGTATGATTGCTTGTAGTTGTGTGACGTTGACTTTTCTTCTGGAACTTTCTGAAAGTTTCTGCTTCAACAAGCTTTGTATCTCTTGGTACCACAGTAAGTTGGGCAGTCTGAATAGAAAGAAATAGCAGCAATTACTTTGAGAAGTTTGGCTCACTTCCATGATGGAAAGAACGTGCATGTTCAGCACTAGAACTTCCCTGAACTCATCTTGGCTACTTCAGAAATGGGTTCTCACTGTCACAGAGGTAGTGGACTTACAGTTGCCAGCTTATCTAGAAGGCAAGGAAGACCTTCACCCCAAGTCAAATCCCAGCCTTTCTGCAACGAAGGTACTGCTAATCAATGAGAACTTCTTCCTTCTCAGGAGGAGACATCCAATTAGGCATAGGGAAAAAAAAAGAGTTCCGTGCTGTGGATTTCCCAAAGATCATCTTCTTGCTTGCTCCAAAAGGCAGGTCAGGAAAAAAAATTAATTATGATATCAAAATTGAATTACCATGGCATTAACTAAAGAAAAGAATACAGAAGACAACCATCACTGCAGTATTTCTAGGACAAGGCTCTGTTCTTCCCATCTGAGCAAAGACCCATGAAAAAACCCCAACCATTACTGGATGTTGGTTTGAAGTCATAAGAAAAAGCCATTTTTACGTGCCTTTTGCTAACGGAAATCTGTTATTTTCTTCTCTGATCAAGCTCCTTTCCCTAAACCATTGCGTACCAGCATCTTAAATTGTTCATCCTTGAAAGAGCATTTTGTTTACAATTTCTGTTCCTTTATTAAAAGGCATTCTAAAGAAGTAAGGCTCATATTTCAGAGGACCAAACTACCATATGCACACCAAAAGGAACGCCCTGATTCTATCATATTTCACGTTATTTCAGTGAAGAAGAGCTGTATAAAAACTTCGCGTACAAACTCACTACTTCAGTGCCAAGCTTCCAGAATGATTATTCCTTTTACAACAACTTCCGATTTACCTCCTGAAATTGCAATGCATATTTCTATGCTTTGAAATTTAAGGCAAGTCAACATCCTGCATTTTTTTTTTCAGCCACCATCCACTATTATATATGGATATTTAAGGAACCAAAAGGGCGAGCACCAAACGAACAACCAATGCTCCCAGCACATTTAAACAAGAGTGCTTCACACCATTTACTATGGTAAGGCCCTTTTTAAATAAACGCATGACTCACTGTTTGTTTTCTTCACCAGGAGGTGGAGTCTTGCCATGCCCCTCCATTACAAAATCCTCATGTTCCATCTGCAAAGGCAAGCATTGCAGGTCAGAAATTGGTGGAGCAAAATGCACATCACCTAAAGTGGCCCTTTTCCATAAGCAACAACTTAAGACAGCCACTTTATCACAGTGGCTGGTCCAGAACAGATCATGTAGTTTCTTAGCAACATATGTACATCTCCAACCCCATTGCTATGGTACCATTTTATAGCACAATTTTCTGAAAATCTTACAAGGGAAAAAGAACGATTTAATGGCTATAGCAGAAGACTATCAGTCAGGGTATCTAGGTTCTAAGTTTTGCTCTGTTATGGACTTCCTTTGTCATTCTGAATAAGTACGGCTTCTACCGCTTCTTCCTTACTTATAAAGCAGGAATTAAAAAAAACTTACACCTATCGACATCTCTGAAAAAAAATCAGAATTTTCAAAGAAACTTATTAACCACAGCAGAAACTGCTGTGAAAGCAGAGTACTTCTTGTGAAAAATAACTTTTACATGAAAAAGAGACTTTCACTGCACATGCATAGCTTACTTAGCAGGGTAAAAAAGAGGCCTAAGGGAACCTCAAATAGATGCTGTTCCAATGACAACATAAGGTAGGCATTTCCTTTGGCTCACATGTTAAAAGATTCCAAGGGCACTAAGGAAGTTTTCTGTTTAATTGTTTGCCTTTAAAATACAGTTTTAGCATACATTTTCAGTAATTTATTTGGACAGAAAGAACAATTACATCATATTTGATCATTAACTAATTACGCACTCTTCATTTAATTACTTCATTTGGCCAGAATTTCTTGCACGGGTAGCAAAATATTCTTCTCTTCATACAAAAATTCAACACATGCACTTAGTATTTTATATAAACAACCAGATACACAGCTAGCAATGCTCTACTTCATTTGAAGCAGCAAACAGACCACACCACAATACTCAATAAGCCATAGAACAAAGCAACTAAATCATAATCACGCACAAATCCATGATCCACTACATTAAACTGGGAAGAGGAGAGAAGCACTATTCAGTCAGTAAAGATAACATGGTTTAGTGAGACTTTGAAGGAGCCAAAAAAACCCAAACTAAACAAAATCCAGCAGCCACTTTCCCTTGTGCCCCTACCCTCTCCCCAAAAGAGTCACGTTCACTCATCTGTACATTGATCCTGTTTACAGGTCAAAAATACTGACAAAAAAGATTAACTGCATATTGACATGTAACAAGGATAACAGAAATTACATTATTTGCCTGCACAGACACAGCCCTAAGCAAAACCACAAATGAACCGAGAAACTGATGGTTGGTGGTAATGACATCCAGAAGACAGACAGTCAATCAAATACATGTAAGATAATTTCACATTTGTAAACATGTACCCATGAGACCCACAGTCAAAACAGTATTTTCATTTAAAAGCAACGTCTGATAGCAAGAAAATTTTGCATTACAGTTTTGTAAATAACTCAAACTTTTTATCCATGTATTCCCACCATTATCAGACACGCTGAAACCTATTAGTACCTCAGTCCACACCTGATTCTCAAGAGCTCTAATATCTGGACTCAAAATTGTCTAGCTGAAGAGAAAAGTATTTGTTCCACTAATTCTGTTGTTGCGGATGTTAAAACGTAAGTGTGACAACTGGTAAAACAGATACAGATTTGTGGCCATATAGCAAAACAGCATGGTTCCATGAGTGAGGGTAAATGTTTAAGAGTTACTCTTACACAACCTGAAATCAGGAGGTATTTCATCCCATTGCTGGTATGAGACAAGTACAATTCATACGAAAGGTAAGCAAGGGAACAGTTTGTGGCCAGTGCCGGGAAGGAAGATGACATACAGCCTTTGGGAGTAAAGAAACACTACATACAGCATGTATAGTGCTAAACTATGGAGATTCACATATAAAACAGAAATTCAATTTAATAAAGTTGTAGACAAGGAGAGATCATAAAAACTGAAGTATAAAATGGGAATAATTTTAAAACCAACAAAAACTTAGGAATGGGAAATTATTTTATTGGATCATAAACAAGAAATTTAAATGAGAATGGGAACATGTAGTAGACCACCACCAGGACAAGGCAATTGCTGAAGTACTGCCAATAAAACTGTTGTTTTAATATGAATTTTATATGAAGAATGATA
Source organism: Stercorarius parasiticus (assembly GCA_013396915.1). Classification (NCBI taxonomy): domain Eukaryota; kingdom Metazoa; phylum Chordata; class Aves; order Charadriiformes; family Stercorariidae; genus Stercorarius; species Stercorarius parasiticus. Next base: position 379,972 of record VWZL01000388.1, read on the forward strand.
GCAACGTAAGTGTTCCAGACACATTATCATCTAGCACGCCTATCTATCAAAGTTACCATTTCAAAGAAGTGGGCAAATAATTAAGAACAACAAATCACCTGAGATAGAAACAAGATTGCAGGTCTAGACACAATCTGTTTTAAACCAACTAGAAAACCCCATCTACTTTAAGAAACGTTAATCAGACTGCTCTGCTTCAGACAGTAGGCAGAAGTATCTGAAATGACTAAAATCTGCATTATAAAAAACTGAAGAAGATATGGTATGATTATGTCAGCATTGAAAAAAAAAAAAGCTGGGCTTTGTGTATCTTAGAGAAAGGCAATGACAAAGTTTCTCACTAGAAGTTCACCAAGAAAATTAGTCACAGACTGAGAAAGTACTTATGAACATGGAAACTATTCAATACACAAAATAAAGATTAATTGGTAGGTTTTCACTGATAAAAAAACCTAGCAAAATGCATCAAGACACTAAAAGAGGACACGGGAAGTTCAAGAAATTGAGAATTAATGAACTGGATGTCTTTTTCGAATGAACGAACAACTAGACTGGCTGGAAATAGTTGGCTAGTCAGGCTCAGAGGGTAATGGTTACTGTGTTTTATGCTACCAGGAGGCTGGTATCAAGGGGTAGAGCTAGGGGTCTACCCTAGGACAAGTCCAATAAACAACTCCACCAATGACCTGAAGGGCCAGTAGGGTGTACTCTGGTCAGAATTTTCAGATAATACTTAACTGGGATGAAGAGGTTCAATCAACATGTCCAAGGGCAAGGCTGCCATTCAGATGGACCTAGACAGGCTGGAGGAATGGACCCTACAGGAACTGTGTGAATTCAGACAGGACAAACACAAAGCCCTGCACCTGAGAGGCCCTGGCAATGATACAGGCTGAAGACTGACTGGGGACCAGTTCTGTGGAAAAGGTCTTGGCAGACAGCAAGCTGATCATGAGCCAGCAGTGTGCCCTAGCAGGAAAGGTCAACATTATCCCAGGCCTTAAGAAGAGCCTTGCCAGTAGATGAGGGAACTGATTATCGCCTCCACTCAGCGCTTATTATTCCAGATATGGTCTAACGCACCTCATCTTGGGCGCCCCAATACAATAAGTACATCTAAAGTGGATGCAGTAGGCCACCAAGATGCTCAGGGAGCCAGAGTACTTGCCCTGTGAGGAGAGGCTGAAGGAGCTGGGCTTGTTCAGCCTGGAAAAGAGAGAGCTTTGGGGAGACCTAACAGGAGCCTGTCTGTGTCTACAAGGAGGTCAGCAAGGAGTCAGGCTCACCACACCGGTGCACAGTGACAGCACAAGAAACAATGAGCATAAATTGAAACAAGGGAAGTCCAGTCTGAACATAAGATAACTAATTTTCACCATGAGGACAGTCAAATACTGGAACAGATAGCCCAGAGAAGTTCTGTAGTCTCCTTGCTTAAGTGTGTTCAAGGCCAGACTGGATAAAATCCCTCGTAACCCCACCTGCCCTCATAGCTGACACCCTGCTTTGATCAGGAGGTCAAACTAGAGACCTTACAAGGTCCCTTTTAACCTGAAATTCACAGCAATCCTATGAACACAAGAACAGAGTCAGTTTAATGTTGAGAGGTGAAATATAGGAGAAAAATACCCTACCAAATTCTCAACCCTGCAAGAACCTGCAATTCAGCGTGGAAAGGTCTAAGAAAAATACTTTAGAATTTATTCTGAAAATATACCATTAGGCAGACAAAAAAATTAGTTGTTGTAAAAACATAAATTGCAACACCAAATTTCACAAGTCCTTGTGGATTTTATGTTTTATATATCTTTATGTAGAAAGATTTATTTGTGTATTAGAGGATTACAAAACATTAGCAATACAAGTTTTTCTGTTTCTGGCAATGAGATAATTTCTACAAAGTGAAAGGGGAAGTTACGTATTAGTTCATTCCACGGGTCTGATCCAGTGCAGCAATTTTTGCATTCCTCTTTGCAGAACCTTGCCTCTAATTTATTTTGCTTGCCTACATATGTTAAACAATTTCATGATCAGTGATCTGTATTTTCCACACTGAAATTTGCAGCTTTAAAAATTTTTGCTAGAAAACACAACAGTTTACTTAGTGTTCTAGAAATTCTAGAATAAGCTTACAAAGTAATATCCATTTCCAGCTTTCCCTGACATTTAAAAGTAAAAAACACTTTATTGGGTAGTTCATCTTAATTCATATAGATATATCTAACAAAGAGCCTTCTGAAAACAATGAGCAAACTGCCCCAGTAGAATTCCACGGACATAGTTTATTTTTTTAAAAATTAGTTTTTCAGCCCAATTATCTATTCATTAATTATTTTTGAGATGCAAAGAGTTATTTTTGAGATCATAGCCACAGTTAGCTGAAAATATTCTTCTTTTTCTCCTCCATCCACAACTTTTATAAAATTCCTATGCACATTTCTTCCCCACAAGTCTCTCAGTTTCTCTTCACTCTGTCATCACCATATCGCTTCGCCACTCTTTTAGTCTTCTTTTTAAGGAAGCTGGAGCCCAGACTCCTCACTAACTTTCAGCCATACACAGCACACAGCAATCACAACAGATCTGGTTAACTGCAAGCATTCTGAAAAGGCGTATTCTAAGTCTTTAGTCTCTCTTGACTCACACCATAAGTAGGAAATGCAGTTGTCCTGAATCGGTAGAAAAAGATTGGAAGGTGGAGGCAAGACAAAGCTCCTGTACCTATTGTATTCCTCCCAAGGAAAGAAGAAAAGGTGGAACGGCAGAGGATCTGAGACACTTTATTTTCTTTTAAAAGGACTGCAGAGGGAGCCATTGATTCCAAGAGGAGAAATCAAAGGAAGCGCACTCCACACCTGTTCCTCCTGGCAAGCGATGGAGAAGGCTTCAAGATTCTGTCAGCTGGAAGCAGGAACCAGAAATAGAACCTTAAACAGCAGAGGTGAAAGTCAATAGAAAACTTGTGTTTTTTTAAAAAAGGAACCACAAGTTGCTGAACTCCGTATTTTATTATTTCAAAGCTTTTTTTCCTTAAAAATCCAGGCAACTGTGAATACCCAAATTTTGACAAAAGTTTGTACATTGTGTGTTCTAAATAATAAAAGACAAATTGTTTTACGTAAGTTAAAAGAGCTATCCACGATTACACACACAATACTTAGTTTTTAGAAAATGAAATATACCAGAAGGAGCTCAGACATCATAAACTATTACTTTTTTTTCCCAGAAGTACAACACCTGTTACTAAAGTTTCATACTACTCTTTCTAAAAATATCTTCAATGAGACCCTAATGGATTTGATTAATGACTAAACCTAATCTGGAGTTCCTAGATAAAGTCAGCCACACTATGAAGGGTCAGAAGGTTTCAAGGGCAAAAGCCTAGTCTTTCCTGAATCCTGATGTCGGAATTCACTTTTTCCTAAAAAGTTTCAACACCTTCATTAGTTATCTTAGCCCACCAAAACTGAACGGAGCATAAGAGAAACTAAACATTTTCTCAGGAAAAAAAGATAGATGCTTGTAAGAAATCCCGTACTTATTATGAAAAGCTATTAATTTTAAACAGTATTTTGTCTTTTTGTATTCACCAGTTATAGAAACACACTACATCAGCTACATTTTCCCACTCAATAGTTCCTTTGATACAGTTCCTTGAATAGTTCCTGTGATTTTTTTTTTCTTTTCCATTTTATAAAATAAACTGCAACCAGCCACCTGAGTGAATAGGAGATGAAGACTCTTAAGATTTTTTCGTTTGCTAGCATCTCAAGCACACATGAACTGAAAGCCTTACCTGGCATACAACTAGACTCCGGCGAGGACCAGCCAAGGTCAAAAGCTGCTTTCTGCAGGTTGTGGCAATTTATGTTACATGCCTACTGCAGGCCCAGCTTAAGGCTGATAAATTTGGTGATCTGTCACAATTACTGCTTTAACACCACTGCACCTTCCCAATCATCATCAGCAACAGTGCTACTGCAAACAGGCCATCAGCATTTCTCCTGTCTCACTAATACTTGCTTCAAGTAGAATTGCACAACCTGATGGCCAAAATCCAAGCAATTAGTTACTAGTCACTACTGCTAACAGTGGCAGAAGCCCTATAATGCCAAGCAGTTAGAAGAACTTGTCAGAAATTTCAGAGACAATTTGAGGTCTAACAGAAATGTAATCACTGCTACAAACGAAAGGAAAGCTGAGTCACCTCTCTGGCTTTATTATGAGCACTTTGGACAAACTGCATCGGGGAAAATTTTACTCATTAGGAACAGATTAATTAAATTTTTAATTTAACTTCTTTTAATAAAGATCAATGCAATTTAGCTATGAACACTTTAATAATTTTCTTCAGAATGAATTAGTGTTAAGCTATCATCTCAAAAATGCATAGAGAATAGCACAAATAGGTTAGCAAAATTAGTCCCAAAATATACTTTTTAGATTAAACCTTAATTCCAATACACAGATGAAAGCATTTTAAAAAAAACCACCTTAGAAACAATGATTTAAACTTAAAAGAAAGAAAATAATAGAAAAAATAGCTCCCAAAATGAGAAAGTATTTTTGTGAACCACACAGGAAAGTCTTAGAGACAAGATACGCATGAAAAGTTATGTCAATTTTCAGTCTCTTTCAGGATTTTTTTGTATTGTACAGCATTGTGATGTTACTAAATTTTAATTTGAACCTATTTCTGCCTTCCCCCCCCAATTTTGTCGAAGAGCAGTCTCGATATATGAAAAATACCAACACAAGACGTGAACCAGCTCCCAGCCTACTCACTATTTTGTTGGAGTTTCTCATCAGCATCTAGAGATTGAGCATCTCAATGTTATTACCATCATGCAGTCCTATCTGGTTTTCCAGTTAGTAAAAAGAGAAGTGAAAACTTACTAACGTAATCCTACTACTCAGTCACATATCACATTCAGTACTCTTTGCTAATCATTTTGAATGCTAACGCACTTAAACCATATATAATTACTTTTAAAAATCACTAATCTTGGATACGCAGCCTAATGGTACTTTAATTCCCAACTCAATGAAATGTTAACAACATTAACTATAAATGCCAACACATTAACTTACAGCATCATTAAAATGTGCATCATCCTTATAGAACAATAGGACAGATTATCAATGGGGGCTCAATTAATCATTAATAATAGAAAAGTTATGTAACTCAGAATATGTAATTTATGTTTCACCTAAATAAACACCAAACCTGCAGCTATGGTTAAAGGACTAGAAGTTTTGCTTCTACCTCCAACTGTCAGTAATTAATCACCTGCACTTGCAGAAATAACCTATGGCCCATTTTCTATGTAATTTTAAAACCGTTTATGTTATCTAATAGCCTGTGAAATACCCAGCAGCTTAACATGAACTCCCTGCTAATCTTAGAACAAATAGTTTTATGAATATCATGAAAACAACAGTCGCACTTTGGAAATGCTAAAAAGGTCAGGACCCCAGCCGCATTGTAAACTGTATAGATAAGAAAGTTTACTTAGTTAAAAAAAAAAATCACTTTTTTAAACGCATTACTTAGCTGCAAAGTATTTCAAATACAACAGCTCATCAATATATATACATAATAATTCATCTGAATCTTGCTCTGAAGGCAATTTGAACTACCTGGCTGTTTGCAGCAAGATACTATTTTGCCACCAACACCTTCAACCACAAAAGCTCTTTAAAAGTCACTCATGTTATGGTATGACAGGATATGTAGAAATGCCATTCGAAAACTGCAACTCTGAAGCTGTCGAGGTAGCTTTGAATAATAGTTCAGCAATCTCAGACACAAAATGCATAAAGCATTCTGAATGTAAGCAAAAGTGCTCTCCTTTTCCTGCACCACAGTTGCACTCCATCCATTTCTTAGTGTGTTCTGTAAGTACATAGTACGGATCTCAGAAAAACCTGAATTTAGTAAGACACGAGTAATTCCCATCTTTTAACTAACTTTCTGTATTATTGTTCAGCTAAATATCATTAACATTTCACAAGCCATGAATTCTTGTCAACTTCTGAAACTCTGAAAAAACCTTTTACACTTCCATAACAAATCTTTTACACTTTCCATTTAGGGGAAAAAAATCTCACCTGAAAGCCCATGAACAGTTCACCCATCACCACCACTTTGAACAGCCACTCGTATGCAGCCCGACGACTCTGTTTAGCCAACTCATTTTACAGTTAATTTACTATTTATGGTGCAGACACACATGAACAAGTTATAGCAGTTTAAACTGACATCTGTAAGTGGCTGTTATTTTGATATACACATTGTTAACCACCCTGACAGAAGAGAGAAAAACATGTTAGCTGCTCTTTTCCACTTAGATTTGGAGAGCTAGATGATGTATTGCCACAAAAGCACAACAGGCACAAACAACGAAAAGAATTTTTAATGGCTCAAGAAAGCAGATGATAGTCAGAATTATTGAAAATTAATTTACGCTTTTGCACTGCACATTCAGTCACCTTCACTGCCACAACTACTGTTTTCTGCTGTTTGTTAGGAGTGACTGAAAGTGACATAAACCAGGCGCACACAAAGAGGTGCTGAAATTATTCTGCCTTAAGAGATCTAACCAGACAGGCAAGGAAAAGAAAGAAGAACTAACTTTCTTTTCTGTGTTCACAAAAGAAATCTATTGTGTGGATTCTAAACACATAGAAACTGCCAGTGGCCCTGGAAGTTCCTGAGCAACAAACATCTGGAGGCTGAGAGCAATTCTATTGTAAGTAGACATTAACCCTACTTTAAGCCTGTATTAGGCATCCACTTTTGACCACTGTCAAAAAGGAGAAGGAATACAGGCTATTCACACTCACAGTGTACAGCTACTTTCCAGTTTCTCCAGTTATCAGAATGAAAATCCAAACTCATTGTAGTAGCAAGGGAGGCCACTGACAATGCTGCTTGCTTGTGTAATTTTTACAAATTTCTCAGGATTATTAAAATTGTTAGATATCTGACAGACCACCAAACCATTACAACACCCACTCATCTCTGGGGCAGAACTTGGGCTTTTCTTGCTTGCATACACTACAACTTGTCCTCAAACAAAAAATTCAGGTGCCATGGGAATAAGTTATTTCTCTAGGAATCATACGTGGAAACTCTGTACCTGTTGAAACCTACCAATATGATTTCAGAGCACTTTTGTAACATTTCTTAGCAACCTAATTCCACACACACTTATATTACATTCTCCCTTCTTCATAATACACTGTCTTGTCTACTATCCATGTATCTTGGTAAACAGACCTTACACAAGTGACAGGAAATGCTGACATGCTTTTAATGTTGCTTTTACCCTCAGGGGAACCGATATTGCACAATGCCTTTCAAGTTCAAGTGTCCTTAGTTGTCCACAGTCTCTTATCTACTGTAATGATGAAGACCATCACTATTATTTTTAGTGTCAAGAATAGATTTAAAAAAAAAAAAGTCTTCTCCACAAATTCCACATCCACTTCTTCCATGCCCAATGAGAAAAGAAAAAATTTTGAGGAACTGAAACAATTTCATACCCATCTAATTCATAAACTGAAAACACAATTGTCCTTGTAGGGTCATGCAAATGTATGAAGTCTTGCAAATGTATGAAGTCAACAAGATGAGTGAGTTTTACACCTTTCAATGACTCAGACAAACTAATCAGACTAACAATGATTTGGAAGGGTAAAGTAATCTTTTCCTGTCCGTGGATCAAATTTCTCCCCAAATACCTATCCCCCCAGTCTGCCGTGAGACAGTAAGACTGAAAACATTTAGCAATACTTTGGCATCTACAAGATTTTGTATTAAGTGGTTGACTATATAGAACTTTAATATTGTCACATTGACATGGACTACAACCACTGTCAACAATGTAAAGCCAATACTGAATGGAAAGATATCAAAAGGCAATATTCTGAAAAGCTAGAAACCCCTCAAATTGTGTGCCAATAGTACACCTGCATAAGAAGAGACACTTTGTTAGCAAAGCCACAAAGCAATGTCCCTGATTGTCTCCGTCTCCAAAATCATAGTGGGATTATACCATGTTAGCTCTCAAATTCAGAACTGCTTTTTTTATTTTTTTAAGCAAATATTATTTGCTTTTCTGTTTTTTTTTCACAAAGTATTATAAACTGCTGTGATCAACTGAAGAAGAGATGCTATTGGTCGAGAAAAAACTAATGAGAAAACATTTATGAAAAAGAAAGAACCTTTAAAAGAATGGAAAATGTGAGTTTAAACTGAGTTTTACTTAAGGCTGAAGCATTTTTTCCTTTAGAAATCTCAGAAAAAAGCCTGTTTTCACTGCAGTGACATTCCACGCCACAACTTACCCTCCACACGAACTGTACATATGAAAGGGCTGGATCAAAGGACTGTATGTTGACAGTCCTTACTGATCTCAAAGTTTGGCAGATGTTGTTTTCCAAGGGAAAGAAAATACAGCATTGTATTAATCTTCTCTTTTGTGCTTCAAAAGCAATTCAGGGCATTCAGAGATTAGAAAACACGGAGTCATCTTTCAGTTTAGTATCTATATTTTTGCGATATTAGTCTTCACTATGGGTAAGTATGTTTCAAATGAGTAATCCATCTTGCCTCTGTCAAAAACAGTACACCCAAAATGCAAAATCTTGCACTTGATCCTGAATTTCTCCAAAAATGTCCAAGCAGCTAAGCTATCAACAGCATTCCTTTAAAATAGTTCAAGTAGCACTGTCTGTTTAATTCCATGTTCTTTTTTGCAAAGTTCTTAACAATTTGCCTTGTTTATAGCTGCTGTTTTATAAAGCGAGTAGACCCTGATAACATACTGTGCTGGTTTTGGCTGGGATAGAATTACATTTCTACATAGTAGCTTGTATGGGGCTGTTTCGGATTTGTGCTGAAAATAGTGTTGCTACACACTGATGTTTTAGTTACTGCTGAGCAGTGCCTACACAACGTCAAGGCCTCTTCTCCTCAGACTGCCCCACCAGCAAGTAGGCTGGGGTTGTATAAGAAGTTGGGAGGGGATACAGCTAGGGCAGCTGATGCCAAATGACCAATAGGATATTCCATACAATATGACATCATGCTTAGCCATAAAACTGAGGTGGGGGTGTGTGTGGAGGTTGGCAGGGGCTGCCATTGCTCAGAGGCTGGCTGGGCATCAGTTTGGTTGGTGGTATGCAATGTTTTTGGTTTACATCACTTATTTTTTTTTCTTGGGTTTTACTTTTCTCTCTCTTTGTTGGTTCCTCCCCCTCCCTCCCCTCTTTAAATTATTGAACTGTTTTTATCTCAACCTGTGCGTTTTCTCACTTTTACCCTCCCAATTCTACCCCCCATCTCACTGGGGGCGGAAGTGAGAGAGCAGCTGTGTGGTGCTTAGTTGCCAGCTGAGGTTAAACCACATACCATAATTATAGCTCTTTGCTACAATGCCTTGAAATTTGGAAATTCAAAGTTATAAAATCACAAGCAGCTTCCCCACCCCACCCCGAGGAAAGGTTCAACTGTGTAGGATTTTGTAGGAAAGTGTTATTAGGTTATTTTGTTTGCCACAGTGTTAAAGTTACAAGAGAAAAACTAACACAAAATTTCTGCTCCCCTTGATGGGCTAATATTTCTCTGCTTCTAAAAGACTTTGCAGGATACTTTATACAAAGATTCTAGGAACTTAGTATAGTTGTAGGTCAGCATTAGAAAGTCTAGCTGCCTCCACAACTCATGTTCCACAGAAATGATGGAAACATACCCTATATATCAGGGAGCAGAAATGTTGGAAGCTGCACAAGTAACCCACCAGCAGACAGCAAAAATCAATAAACTAATGTATTCTGAAAATATGGTGATTAAAAAAAGAAGAAAAAAGAAAAAGGAAAAAAGAACTTTCCTGGACCTAAGGGAGAGGCAACAGCCACATGAGTAAACGGAAACCTATTCTGACTTGTCAGGCATTCACAAGAAAGTACACTCAGATTGAAAGTTCACCTCTTTGTAACAAGCCAAAACTTTCAGGAGTAGCGGGGTTTCATACTGCAGAGAAACCACCAAGTATGAAAGCGCCACGTACCATGCCAGTACTAGACTGGAAAACAACTTTTTTTTAATTACAGTGACAAAGCATTTTGTCCATTTCATTACTGTACAGGCCTTCAGCCTGAACATTTTAAATTATTTAGTGCCATCTGAATAGAAACCCAGTTCTGTATCACTAAGTAATACTACAAGCCCCAGAGGTAAAGGCATCAAAATTTTGGATGCTGTGTTAGCTACCCAACTAAGATTTTCTTTTTACCATATTAATTCTAAATCCCACACAATGAAAGCACCAGCCTAACTTTTGCACTATTGTCAACATCAAGCAACATCCACTATCAAAACCAGAGCATAACCTACCCATAAATGCAGTTAGTGGAATACTCACGCTTCTAAGCAAGATACCTTCTGACAGGCAACACTCTCTCCTAACAATACTTTCTTCTGAATTTTAAGCTTCTATGTATAAATATAAAGCTATGTAACTTAACAGCTCAAATACAAATACCACTCAGGCAGGCTTATGTTTCTTTATTCTCAACATATATGAACTAAAAGCAAGAGCTTAGATCCTTGAATAAGTGCCATATACTTTTTAACCTTTTCATCACCTCTGTGTGAATGCTTCAGGATAAAAACCAAAACACACACACCCGCCCCCAAAATATAGCAAGTACTAACAGAGTTCTGAAGAGTGATTTAAACAGAAGGGAAAATGCCAGTTTACAATTAAGACATCAAGAGGCAAGAAAAATAAGAATTAACCAGGATGAGAACAGGCAGGCAGTAATGTAAGGGAAAGGTTCATGTTGACTGATAAGAACAGGGGGGACAACTTGAAAGGAAATAAAACAAGGATTAACAGGTAACCTCAAGACAGCTTGATAAGTGGCATCGGACAGTGAAACTAAACAATAGGCCAAACCTCAATGTTTGTGTCATTGGTTTTGAAAAAGCCACTGGAGTATGGAAAATTAGCCTAATTTCTAGACTACCTATTTAGATCAATAATTATTTCTATAAATACTAATGAAAACATTGAATAAAAATACATTTATCTAACACCATACTGTACAGAAACTTCTCCCTTTTCCTGTACTTATTAGGAGATGATTATTATTATAAATCCTGTGCAGCCACATTTTTCATCAGTCTTGTGTACCTAGATTTTTATCATACAAACATTAAAAGGGCAGAACTAGCTATTTTTCCTCCTTTCCCTTCTACAACACTAAATCAAAACCATGACTTGTAAATACCTTTCTATAAATTACTTAAGTCAAAGTCCCTCCCTCCCTGGAAATTCACAGGCTTTTACTTTGAAAGATGAAGGAACAACAAGGAGGGGAGGGGGAAATTTTACATTTGACATGAAAATTTTAATTGCATTTTTTGAGAAAGAAGTTTGCAACATACACTCAAAACTCCTGCCAATATTGAAAGAAATCTAAAAATACTTCAAATCAGAAGTAAAATTTTAGCTTCCTCCTGCTGTATTTTCAGCAAAGAACAACTGAGAAACAAAGTTTAAGTGTTGTCTGTGCAGTAATCCTTAACAGATGGATGAAAACAGCTGAAAAGAAATTAGTCACAAACAAGAAGTGCGGTGCTTGTTGATATTGTCAGAGTACCAAGGCTGTTAACGGGAAAAGCCTAGTAATCATTAGTGGCAAATTAACTACCACAAAATATAATTAAAAAAAATAATCATAATCTAAAGAACAGTAGAGGCTGTGGGGTTCCAAGTAGAAGAAGAGAGACCCTGAAAAGCCAGAAACCAGACACTTCATCACACAACTATTTCATAAAGTGAAAGGACACTTTGCTGTATGATATTCACTGACAGATCATATGGATAAAATACACCCAACATTCCTGTCAAATAGGACATCTACATGACTTCTACATCTGCCAAAAATAACTACTTTTTAAAAAACTCTACGCTCATTTGAAAAGCTTGCTTCTCTACAGGATGTTTCCCCTCTTTGTGGCACTAATATTAGATAATTATTGGAATCAAGAGCATGCTATTGACAGGTGCCAGCTGTCTTTACCATGTTGATGCCGTGTTAACAGAAAGAGTATTTTCTGACAGTCTGACAACAAGGAAGAAACTGTGAGATCAAAGAATGGAAACAGTTAAGATGAAGAGCCCTGGCAACAAAACTACCAAGACAGTAAGTTTCTCCAAAAGCAGCCTATAGGGCAGGAGGTGGGGAGAAGGGGAAAGAGCATGTGCAGAAACCACTCTGCTGGAAAGCAATCCAATGAATGACAAAAGGATACACTGCCAAAAAACTAAAGGGAAGAACGGTAGAAGCTTCCCCTGTATGCAAAGTTGAGAAGAACAAGAGCACTATTCAACTACCACAATATTAAAAGAAAAATAATTACAAAATTAAATAAAAATGTATGCATTAATAGCAGCGTGGAAAACAAATCTTAAAGTGAGGACTGAGTCCCTCAGTAACTTTCCTTAAGCTTAATTATCAAGAAGTTGCCACTGGATTTCTGTCATTCATTTCAAGAGTGGCAAAGGCAAGCACGAAGACCAGCTTTTGCAGTGGTGCCACTAGGCTGACAGGAGTCAAAGCAAGACTATTGCTCTTCATGATGCCTGACTGCAGGGATTACGTTTTCTAATCGTACCTCACGTAATGTTAATTAGCTTGAACCACATATATATTTAGTTTCTAAAGTGACCTGCTCAGCTCTACATAAGGCACAATTTTTTTTTTTTTTTCTTTTTCAGAAACAGAAGGAAAGCTCCTTGTCTCTTCAAGGCTTGGTCGTGATAGCTCAGAATACTATAAAGTCTAGGATGCCAGAAAATCTGAAACAGTTAGAGAACCAAACCAGTTCACAAGGAATAAAGCATGATATATCATTTGTTTTCTAGTATATGATAGTGTCTTCATGTATAACTTTTTTGGTTATTTTCAGACTGGTACCATAAGAAAGTTTAATTCTTGCAGTACACATATTTTTATATCCTGAAGTTCATGATATCTCCATGAAAGATGATTTTGATGTCATCCCTGACACCCCAGAATACTTTGTTCAAGTATACCTCAATCTACAATAAATTTAGCTCCTCAAGTTATGCCCTAGTGATTCATGAAGAGAGGTACCAAGGCTTCTTAGTGGTTAGGACGGCTGACAGCATTAACATGCTGCCTCTTCCCATGCTACTGTGAAAGAGCATAAAAAGCAATGCAAGTGACATATTTTCTATCAATTATATGTTATTTTAACTTAAGACTCCGGAAGCAAATACTGATAACTGGTCAAGGGATCTGCAGTCTTAGGTAAAGGAGACTATTATTCTAACCACTGCTTTTCCTGCAATATAGGAACCCCTTTTGCTTTGTTTTTTGTGGAGTCATAAGAGTCAGGTATCAACACTCCAAGATACAGAACTTCATGTAGTGAGCGTTACACTTTACAAAGATAAATTATGAGCATGTCTTTCCGTGGTGATAAATAACGACAAAACACCTTGATACCAATATAACAAAGGCATACCTAGAAGTTAGTACATTTACTTTCTTTCCCTCAAGTTCAAAGTATGCTTATGGAAAATAAGACAGATGAATTTGCAACTCGAGATCAGCTTAAGACAGTGTCATAAGTGATTGTTAGGTGACATTTTGGCAAAGACCCTTCTTGGCAAAATATAATACATCACGGAAAGGATTCAGCTACAGAGCTTAAAGACAATTTTCCATGTCTGCTTGTTCAAGTGCTTTTAATTTAAATTCAGGTGAAGTGATAACACTCACATTCTGCAAGAGGCCCAAATGTAGGTTTCCCGCTTCTTGTCAAGTTCAAAACTGAATAAGAGAAAAACTCTGAACAGTGGTGAAGTACCTACGAAACCCCTGAGCATCTTGGACTATGAAAAGAAAAGAAAAAGTATCAAGCACAATCACAGCAAGACCCTTTACTACTCAACAGAAATGCTTCAAGTGTAGCTGATACCAAGGCATTCGAGCATGTAGGCCTGGGTCTTTGCCTTCTGAACATAAAGTGGGTTTTAGGTTATATTTTATATTATTTTATGTTTGTATACAAACAAAAAAGTATAAATTCTACAATCTTTTCCTCCATCTTTTGCAACAATAGCTTTAATACTGATGCTGAAGTCCTGCAAGACTGAAGAAATAATTGCAAGACAGAAAGCTTGCCCACTTTTCTTCCATGTGCTATGGAAGCACATAAAAGGTGCTATGAATCACCATAAACAGTTATTTCAACCCTTGTATTGCATGCAAAAATCTCTTTTTGGCTAGAAATGAATTATTCGGAACAAAGGGTAAAAGCAGGGCCTTAATCTGACCTCATATACAATATAATCAAACTTATTGTCACTGAAGTAGCTGGAATGCGCTTAATCAGCATGAACTAATCTCCTAAAACCTATGAGCTGCAGACTCAACTTCTACAACGTTTAAGGGAAGAGCTTCGAAGGAGCTGCTAACATATGAAGTGTTCCAAGTCCTTCTTAAATGTTCATAGGAAATAAAATGTTAGAAGACAATGACTTCTGTAGACATTTAAAGGCTAAAAAAATAATTTCTAGTGAAGGCAAAAGAACAGGTAAATTACAGGATTTTTGAGAACAGAGTATAAACTGAGTGGGGTCCAAAAGGATTGCTGGTACTTAAATATGGGTATGAAAGAAAAAAACACCTAGAAAAGCACGAAGAAAAGATCCACTGATCTGAATAATAAGCACAATAAAAACTATATATTTAGCTTTTATTTACAGATTAGTGTTTTGGAATGGTTAAAAGGGGAGAAATGAAAGGTCCAAATAAAATACGACAGAATAGGTAGTTATATTAGTGTCTTTGAAGCACAAAACTAACTTCTCCCAAAAAAACTCATGTCATCTGCCTGGAGAAGATGGCGGGGGAAGGATAAGGAAGGAAAAAAAAAAAAAAGAAAAAAAAAAAGGCCTGACACAAAAAACCCCTAACTGCATTACGGAAGGCCTAAAAAATATTTCTTAGAAAAACATATCTGCATGAAAATGGCTCACTAGATCATGTAAACATTTGTAAATTAAGGACATAATTTTAATGATACAAGACAGTCCAGGGAATACACTTTGCCTAAATTTTTCTAGGACAAACCCTTCAACTGTTATAGGTATAAATCCTGAGACCAAGAAAGAGAGGATAATCATTTACAGATTTAAGAAACACTGAAAAATACACTTCAGTGAGTAGTCCGATACATCACAGGATGGGGAGAAGGACTACATGTAGTTAGAGTCTTTTCTGCTTAATATATACTGATTCTATATAGCTCTTTAATTAATAACGCTGAATACCAGGTGTATGATTCCCAATCACCCGTGCTCTCTAAATGACAGTTGTTTCAAGGCAATACTGCATACACACTTAGGTGTTCAAAGTCAGTCTAAAAGATTTGTTTTGAAACTTAAACTCACTAAGTTTTTGAACACCTAATGCTGGAATAGAGATACAATTTTCGCCATTACACCCAGAATTAGGAACGCCAAAGAAAGGCATACTTTTCATTGGAGAAAAAGAGTACGTTTCACAAGACAGTTACTTCAATCTACTTCCTGCCACACAGGCAAAAAAAATGAAAGCTGTGTATCTGCACGGGGGTTGGAACTAGATGCTCTTTAAGGTCCCTTCTAACCCGAACCATTCTATGATTCTATATATATATACACACATACATACAGGCACCTGTATGTATATACATAAATATGTATACACACAGAGAGATTCTTCTCTGGTGAAAAGTAAGCACCAGTAACCACGCTAATAAAATCAGTCATTAGTTGCATCATGATGTTTCCTCTCACATGTCTATCCCCCACTGAACCTTGTAATCAGATCCTTGTCAGGAGATGCATTCAATACTCTGGATGACTGCAGGTCCATCCACTGATATGTTTTCATTTTTCAGCTCCTAATCTAGTGAGCCTTCCTTCAAAGCTATTTAAAATTAACACGATCCCTAAAGTACATGCAGTAAAATTGCTAAATCCTTTCTCTAATAATTAATCACCTCTTAACTTGATGCCTGCAGCTTAAAAAATGTTTTGCTCTATTAGAGCATAAAACAATGGGAACATCTATCAAAAAACCTACAGCTAGAAAACAACAAATTTTAATGTTAGTAGTCTAGTTTTTCGCTTTTTCAGCCAGTCTCTTCCACAAAACTACAAACAAGCTAACAATGATTCAGATTTTCGTGAAATTTAGGAGCCATATTTTAAACACAGACCAGTTGCAGAGCTAACACTAACTGGTTGAGATAGTCAGGACTGTAAAATAAATTTATAAACCTATTGAAGAATATGATAATCTCTATGTCATTACACAAACCAAAGTCATTTGTGACTCAACATCTGTATCTTCAGGAAGTAAGCAAAAAGCAGGACACAAGCAACACTATATTCAACAGCACACTTTATAGCCTCTTGTCCCAAAAAGGTATGTTGAGAATCAGAGACACCTTCAAAAGCAACATGCTATCCAGTCTCACAACAAAGCACATGCTAGGAAGTACAAGGAAACAAGGAGCAGAACACCTTCAATATAGATCAGTCCATAATCCACAAACACTGACACCTGCACGTAAGGCTCCACATGCCTAATTCTTTAGGTCAGTTGAGAGGCTGGGTGGGTAGGACAGAAATCTTCACGAGCCCTCCCAGTTCTAACAAATGGAGTACAATCAAGGTTAGTATTTCTATACGAGAGTTTCCTCTTTCCTTCCTGGGAGTGACCTAAGACACATGTTCCAATCCTTAGTAGACAGCAAAAAAGCCCATCTTTAAGGCCCTTGAAAACTTTATTTTTTTAATGTTCTCCAGGGTAATAAATATTATTTACTTGCATGCAAGTATTTATTAAAAATATCACCAGCAGTCAATGTTCGCTCCATGTATCCCCCATTTCAGCCAAGCAAGCTCTTGTTCCTCCAAAACACAGGGGCATTTACCTCACTGACCTTGGGACTGCCTTCCTCCAGTATTTCTCCCTCATCAGTTTGCATGGGAACAGGATCTGTGCAAAGCTCTGCAGAAATGCAAAATACTGCCTAAAAGATAAAAAAGAAAGATATATTTTAGAAACAATGATTTTTCTGGCTGTAACGGTGTCATGCGAGATTGCTGCGCACATAAGTAACAATTCTAGGCTATGACCTTTAATGTTCCAGTTCTGCATATATTCGCTGAATTTATATGTTTTACAACACAAGTAAGACAACCGCTACTTAGGATAAGACATAACTCTACTTAATTAAGAGAGACAAAGCACCGAATAGGAATATACTTTCTTTTTAATTTTAAAATATGTCACTGCTGAATACTTTACATATTCATTGTGTTTACTCATTAAAGCTATGGTCAGTGAGGAATAATCACACAGACTAGAGCTGAGCAATTCTTACTTACTAGGAAACAGCTTTTGTGCAAATATAAGCTTCACAGATTCAGCTTACAGACAATCTAAAGGTTATCAGTTTGAAAAATTGTTAGACTTCCAGTGATCCCACAGTACCTCTGAATTGTTACTTTAGGGGTTTTTTTCCTTGACTTCATTTTAGAAATAAATATATTCTAGGCTCTAAATGGTTCAGGGAACTGATAAAGTCATTCATCTTTAGGTCAACATTTCCAATCTAACCCAGGTCAACAGCTCCCAGTGTTTCCAATATTCTACACTAATTGGTAACTGATTTTAAGATTTGTTTGACAGTATCAGTGCAGTTCCAATGGAACAAAATCTGCACCCCAAACTCCATTCTTAGAACTGTAAAGTAATTCATGAAAGAATGCAACACAGTTTGGGAGATTGTGGTTACAAAGATTAGAACATCTTCTACTCCAGAAGATAAGCCATCTTTCAGGGGTAATGGATCAAAGTAATCAATTTTGGAGATCAAATGCACCAGCATAAATTCAGTAGGAATCTCTGACTCTCAAAATGCAAGATGTAAGCTATCAGCAGATCTATAACATTCAGGTATGTCGAAAGTAAGGGCTCACACTGAGTAAAAACTCTCTTAAAGCCAAGAGCTGTTGCCTGTAACAGCTGTCCCTCTCAAGATGCTATAACTCTTCAACTGCACCAGCATTTAAAATCCATTTAAAGTCTCTCTACTTTATTTTGGCACCTCAGCTACAGAGCTGCTGACCCCACTGTCACCTTCACAGCAGCAATTCCAAGCCTGGAAACCGACAACTTTGGGAGTGCAAATAGTAATGATGTCAAAAAGAGCAAGCTTAGAAATTGTTCACCTAGATGCACCTCCTTCATTTCAAGGTTAATGCCTGTTCATAAGGTAAGACTGTTTGCACTGCCAACACCTTCTGTATGTTGTGCCTAGGTAGAGAACATCTTTTACGGCTATTAACTTGACACAAGGAATGAAGAATATATTCTACAAACATGAAGATGCTGAAGCTAAAAAATGTTGCATACAACTCATTAAATCTTATAGACAACAAGCTGCTGTATTCAGTAATATCATATATTCTCATGCAAAGCATGAGAGCTGTAAAGACTTACAGCATAGTCATTTCCTTTTCTGGGGAAAGGGGAATGTGGACAAAGCAGAACTCTCACCCAAATCCTCACCAAATATTTTGCCTGCAGCATATAATCAAAAATCTTAGGTTCAAAATGCTAAACAAGACTTGTATCATGCATCCAGGCCAAGATCTTCCTGCATATAACAAGTATTTCTGACTGCCGGGCTACCTTCTGCTCTGCAGCAGGAGGGGAGGAGGCCAGGCCCGGCGGTCCCTGTCCATGGTACTTCACCACCCCGAGTCTCTGAAACCCACCCAAGCCCAGAGCCTCTGGAGGTGGGAGTTCCTGAGCACGATTTTACAATAGCAGATTCAAGTAACCGGGAAACCCCACAGCTCGTTAGACATCTAGTCTGATGTCTAAAGGCCAAAACAGGAGGACTACTGTGGCATTGAACTGGCTTCAAATCCGAGAAACAAACAAGACTGAAATTGAGCTACAGAACCATTCAAAACAAAGTTATAAAATAAAACAAGACTAGTCAGGTCAGGCCAAGACCACTGCAAGGACGCATCACTGTTCATGCAGAGTGCTGGAAGAACTCAAATATGAACCTCTGAAAAACTGCCACGTTTATCTTCTGAGATATTCCTCACTACCAGAGGAATGGAAAATGCCAAAATTTGACACCAGTTTTTATGCATTACTCCTGGAAGACGACAAAAAAAACCTACCAACAAAGAAAAAAAAAAAGCCAGTAGAACTAGGAAATAAGAAAAAAATTAGAAAGGCTACAAGAACAAAGATAAGCAAGCTCTCACACAGAGGATGGATTAAATATATTGGAACTATACATAGCTCAGAGAACAGAGTAAGAAATAGAAAACCAGAGAGAAATCTACAAAAAAGCAAGTGTAATGAAGAAGCAAAAGGGAGTTTATTGACTCTTTATTTGCCCTGTAATTCATGTTTTATCAGCTTTACTATTCAAAAAATTTATAATACTATTTCATACAATGCTCAGCTAGAGTGAACTCACTCACATGGGATGGCAAGAAGATGGACGTTTGAAAAGGTTCTGTAATTTATTGGAAAAATTCACAAGGGGAAAGAAACATCCACCAAAAATCTTGCAGCTGGTGTAGAACACCCTAAGCCACAAACTGCAAGAGGTGTTGCAAGAGGAAGTTTTGCTGAACACTATCCTTCTATTGTATTTTTCCCCACTGCATTTCCTTCCAGCTTCTTTTAGGAGACAAAACATCAGGCAACAAACGACAAGTCCAATTCAATACTATGATTTTTAGGTTGTTTCTGCATACATGAATTGATTCCCGTGGCCACTGGCACAAGAGCACTGCATTTCAAGTCTGTTTATTGCCAAAAGCAAGCATTTGGGAATTCCTGAACCCATGGGAAACTACCTCTGTGGCCAACTTTTGTAGCAGTCATTTACAACTGAGGATGACTTCTCAGCCAGCAAAGTGGCTGCTTAGTGCCAACCCGTGAAGAAACAAAACAATTATTCCATGGTGTTGACACTGCCTCTTCAGCTCACTAGCTTCTGAACAGAGGGCTGAAAGTCACACATAGGGTAGTTTATTTTGTATGCAGAAGATAGACAGGCAATCAAAATTTGTGCTAGTGTCCTATAGGATTGGAAAAAGGGCCAAACGTCAAAAGGTATTTATTTACTTATTTCCAATATTTACATGATATGCCAGGTTCCCAGGGGATAAAAATGTGTAAAGTTTATAGACAGTACATTTGGATTTTCAGATCTGACATCTATCAAAAAAAGTCACCCTTGGAAAAGGTCAAAAAGATGACAATTCTCCTCTTCCATTCTTGCATATACCCACCAAAACTACTTCAGATGGGACTAAAGTCCCCCCATCTTTTTATTTACCTGATGTCTTCCAGAAAAATTAACCAACTTGGGCTTGAGCGAGAACTCCAAGGAAGGTCTGATAAATAGCAATGCACAGATACGTCAACATATGTCGCATGTCTAAAGTTAGTAACGGTTTTTATTTAACTCTTTAAATTATCATACAGAGAAGAGGATCTATTCTCAGAGGTAAAAACACTTGTTAATATGAACTAGCTGCAGTTCTTATGAACTTTAATGTCTACTATAATATTGTCCTGTCATAAACCAACATGGCTTTGGGACAATCCAAATTATCATTTAGTCCTATTTATGTTCCATCTCTTTCTGCAGCAAAGATGTACACATTTCATTCAGTGGTATCACTGGTTCCTGTGAATTCCAAAGTCTAAACTGAATATGGCCCACTGGAAAACCCTTGAAGGACAGTAAGGTTGTGCAAACTGTCACCATTACAGACAGTAAGTAGAAATTGAGGGTAGGTCCCAAACTCTCTCTCAAGAGCACAAAACAAAACAGGCACACAAGTGCTCTTCAAAGATGATATCTTGCACACGTGGCATACTTGAAAAAAAAAAACAAAACAGTTAGGACAAGGTGATACTGTACTGAACTATATCTTAAATGAGACTGTACTTATTTGATGCAGTTGGATTGATACATGATTGCAATCATTAGTCTCTATCTAGGTACGTAGACAAAAAAGTGTTAATTTTTAACACATGATCTAGCCATATCATATCTAACTGCTACAGCTTTACATTGAGTTTGTTAAGAATGTACAAAAGCAACATAAAGTTAACATATGGAAAAAGAACACACTAAACGTGAGTTGAGAGGTCCTGAGATGAAAGCAAGAGCTTCCAGAAGATAAACAAAACTTCAATGTAGCTTTATTGTTTGTAGGATTTAATCACTTACCAATTCCAGTGACTTTAAAATCTCATAATAAATTAATTCATTTTCAAAGAAAACCATCATATCCATCAACTTTAGCTGACAAAAACAAATCGTCTCAGACAGTTACAGAAGAAACTTCACACCCAAACCCACAGGAAATAACACACTAGAAAGTATATAAAACCAGCAATATATCCTATAGTTAGTTAAGGACTAGTATAGGCTAATGTTCTTCTCACCCCCAACGTTCAAGAACACAATATTGAACTTTGGTTGATTTTTACCTTTGACAGTTTCCAAGGGCTGCCAAAGCCCACAAGGATCCGTCCTGGCTACATTCAGTGCAAAAACGAAACCCTAAAAGGAGGAAAACAAAATTAAATTTTAAAGGTCAGCCAACTGTGGGCATTAATCGATAAAAAAACATATAAAAATTAAAGTCAATTGTCCCCAAAGCTCAGCAACCCTTATTCACAAAACATTTGGAAAAAGTCATATTCATCTTAATAAAGTCATATAGGGTAAGCAAAAAATTGTAATCGCAAAAGAAGCAATACAGCCTCCCTCTTCCCCCGTAATTTATGCAGTATTGGGGAGATGGGGAAAAAGAGCTACAGTTAAGGTTAGAGTTAAGGAGAGAAGTACCTTTCTCCTCACTATTCTTCCACTTTAACTGCCACCCCAGTCTAGGAAATTATTCTACAAGGGCAAGAAATTTACTTATTGCAAAAAGCATTAACTTGCTGAAACTTAGGCTCAAATTTAGCCTCAACTTTTGGCAAATTTAGGCTTTTACAGAATAAGGTTGCACCACTGCTGGAGTGCATTTGTAACTACCTTGGAGAAAATGTTAAACACACAATACTGCCTATTGTTTCTGCACACTTACTATTCACCCATCACCACACAGCTTAGACCATCAGTTCTGAGAAAAAAAATAAGAATCCTTACACTGTGACCCATCAAACCATTTAAGAGATATCTTATACCTGTATCTATACTATTTATTCTGCTGTCTTATTAGCTTGCTCTGAATCTTCACTAAATACTATAGATACAGGCCCGACACTGAAGTTTAACAACATACCTTGCACAGTGCTGAATGACAGAAACCTCATACTGATATTGAACACGAAATTCCCCTTACAAGGATTTACTGCCACTATCAAGAGTTTCTGTAAATTTTGCTATTGGAACCACTTGAAGAAAAATGGCTATCATTTCTTCATAGGTACAACAGGAATACCTCCTAAAGAGAAATCGTTTAAACTAGGTAGACGTTGCAAATTTTATACACTCTGAAAATATTATTTGTTTGGTAGCAAGTTCAAATTTTCTCATTATTAATCATCATATTAACCTCTTCACAACAGTTTTGAACTGTTTACTTACTACGTAAAGGTACAAAACTGAAATGTTCATCTTTCATCCAGAAATGGACATGCAGTCACTACGAAAGCAGTGCAAGCACCACCAAAGCAAAGGTGCAACACGTTCAGTCTTCTCAATCAGGCTGAAGCAGTTTTCCAAGCGAAAGGTTGACATTAAGTACCTCATCGCCTTAATATTACGATGTCCCAAAAGTATTAGCAACCTTAACGACCACACCTAAATTGAGAATGTTTTTACCAAGCAAGGCATTTTAAATCATTGTTAGAAGTTAAGGCTCTGGAGACGGAAGTCTAACAAAACTCAAACTCTTGATTACTTTTACAATAAGTGAATGCATACTCTGAAATGAGTAAGAAGCCATAACATTTACCACTTGGTAATATTTCCTCCACTGAAAAAAATGAGCACTGCTTTCATCTTAATAAATTAAGTCAAGCAACTTGCATTTACCTTGCTTCATTAGACAGTAAGAGATTAAAGAAATACTTCTGTTACTAAAATATATTGGAAATAATATGAGGAGGTAAGACTAATCCACTCTGTTGTCTGTAAGTTTTCAATTTTCCCTATTAATTTCCAAATCTACAGAAAAAAAATTGAAAAATTGATTCCTCAACTGAATGTTGAACTATCATCCATCTCCCTAAAACATCTCAGAAATATCCAGCCACGCCATTTAATACACTATTATTAATCTAAGCAGTCAAGTACACCATCTCTAAAGGCTGCTGTTGACTTAGCAGTTTTATCACACATTTCTAACACATACCTCCATCCAGGGAGAGTATCAGCCAAAAAGCAAGACTAATGAAGTGTCTATGCAGTTTTTGACAGCATAGGATCTGAAGTTGGAGAATAGGAGATACCGCAGAAGCTGGTCAAAAACCAGCTTATCCCAGAATGGGGTTGTTGCAGGCTGGATACTGAAATACTGTAGCATTAGTATCTAGAAAAGCATGCAAATTTCCAGCCAAACCACCACATGGTTATGGACCACTAATGTCTCCACGGGAAAAGAGAGAACTGCTACTAATTGTGCCAATAATCTGTCTTATCTCATTACAGAATCTCATTCATGAAGGAGTATGGATTCCTATCCCTAATTGAAAAAAGCCTCTCATCAGTATCTATCTAACTTATAATAGATATAAGACAAGAAAAGACTGATCGCCCTCCTCCTGTTACTCTGACAAATTTAGGCCTATGTTTCTAGAGCAATAACAATGTTAATTAGCAAAGTCAAAGTGGCACAAGAGAGTAGAATCCAGTAAAAACAGTTTGGGTTAAAGACAGAATGCGACGTGTAGCTTAGTAGGACTGCAAAGATGTTACAGCAAGGAGAACCTCAGTGTCTACCACAACCAGAACAGAATTTAAATATCATGCATACATCTCCTCCTAAATTCAAATCCTCAGAGAATGTATCTACTTCTGCCGGCAGCAGGGCTTTAGGATGAATCAACCCGTTTTTCTGGACTGCGTAGGAAAAAGTTTAGCCAGGAAATCAGACAGAGTTTGATTAGGTAGCCAGAGGGGAGGAAAAGGAAAACCAACCAAAAAACCCAGACACAATTTATGCATCATTCCTCTGACGGAACAAAGGGAGGGGACCGCCCCCTTCCCTCCAAGAACTGTGACAGTTCATAACAAAGTATTAATCAGCTAACTACAACAGTTATTAATTCAGGCACCCAGGCACACTGAAAGATCAGACTCAGTTTCTATTATCTTGCCATAGCAGAAACAGTGCATTATATACCTACATTCTCCTGGCTTACATATATTAAGTCGTGTCCTGACTGACTAGAACTGTATGCGTGTACAGCGTAATCTCCCAAATATTCTGCATGTACTTCTAATTGCAATATAGTCAAATGCAGCAATCTGCTCAGCTGGGTTAGGCAATCTATGAAGCAGCAGAATACCCTGTACAGTCAGGACTCCTAGACTTGCTTTTTTCAAGCATTTTTTTAGGACGCAGCACCAAGTTCTTTGCTTACAGCAAATACCTCCTTTCTGGTCACCTCACATAAGCTGCCTCTGTAGGAAGACCAAAATATTCCAGGTGCACAGAACTGAAAGGAACAGGCTGCCATAAGGAAAAGGTTTTCTTCAAATTCTCCCCCCTTACCTCCCATCTAAATCTGGAGAAACAGTAAACACTGGTAGCATGTGTGACAGAATTTCCTACTCACTATGAGATATGACAGAACAGTAGGAAGCACTAAAAATATAATTCACAACTGGGAATAAACATGGGGTGAAACTGGATTCTTGTATAAGAACTGAGAGAACACACACAACTGTGTCCAGGGAAAGTGATTATGTAATCCTAAAATAATTCCTGAATATTAAATATTACATGCCAAAATGAATCCCATTACCTACCAATTGTCGGATATTTAATCCTATTTTGAAAGAATAGCATATCATCAGCACTGAACTGGCTAACACTCAAGACCATTTCAAATCATTCAGAATCCACCACCCTGTCTTAACCACAACTAGAATTAAATACTTCAATTTTGGTTTTGCAAAACATAACCAACTTCCATGAATGAAAAGACTTCCAGAACTATTGGTTTACCACTATACATCCAAGTTAACATCACTAAAATCTAAATTATTCCAGTTGCCATAATTCAGGCACCATAAAAGAAAGGTTTGTTGTGAAGGAAACAAACAGGTGGCATGTTTTTAAATTCACTGTATCATCTTGTTGGCTACTGCTCATGCTTAAGGTACAGCATTATCTAGTGACAAACTGTTCCCGTCATTGGGCTAGCAGCCATAAACCAAGTATTTTTTTACTGAGCATCTAGCATTAACTAAGAGCTTTCTGGGCATGATTTTCATTCAAACAATTTCTGACTAGCAACAGTACCTTTGGAGACAAAAAGGGGGGGCCTTTGCTGCCACTGTGGTTTACTGTCCCTTTGCTAAGTGGGTAAATGTTTGACAGCAGCAAATTTTAAACTTAGTTCTGACTTACATAGTGGATTGATTACGACAGAGCAACCAAGAGTGCACACTCTGCTCAAAAGGCCTCAAGCTGTCTCAAAACATCACCTCACAAAAACCAGCTGCTGACAACCACACAGAATCAGCACATACACAATTAGGGTATTGTGAAGTTGGCTTATTCACGACTTCAAAACAGTACAGAAATATTTCATGTTTTTTCATCTATAGCACACTGTCACTGTAACAGTCATGATTCACTATAAAAATTATCCAGTACAACACACGTCTCATTGTGATAGTCCTTCTCCACTTCACTTTTCAAGACTGAAAAGGGAAATGAAACTCCTAATCAACCAGAAACAATTTGCTAGGGGAAGGAGAGGTGCTACCAGTGCTTGAGAGAGGATTTACAATCTCTTTCTTTCACATTGTTAAGAATCATCTCTTCACATTAGTTAGGTGGAAGGAAATCCAGGATTAGCACTTCAAGGAAAACCGAACTAAAGATATGACTCTAAACAAAGCAGCCAGGAGGAATGGGAAAAGGTAGAAATCCTCAGCCTCTTATTAAAAAAAAAATTAAAACAAATCCTGAGAATAGCGTTCAGCCATGGCAGCTGAGTATTCCGCAAAATCACCGTGGTGTTCTACAGCAAAACATGACACGGGATAAAATGTCCATTATGTTTAATTCAGCGCTGGCTGCACAACGTCCTATTTTGTTCAATATTAACTTCTCTGCACTGATGTTTTTTGTAGTATATGGGAAGTGGTTCAGCTGTTAATGATGGTACGACACAGCCACCTTCAACAAGATAAATAACTGTAACTTGGAACAGATATCATGGACATTAGTTTGTATTGCTATTTTAAGGGAACATAAGTAGATGGGCTACACAGAAGTTATGTCATTAACCTATATGTACAAAACACAAGCCCCAATTCATAGCACTTCAAGTCTTTTCATATCAGCAGCCCAAATATAAATTAGCAAAGCACTTCCATAAAACAGAACACTCCTGAAGATGTCAGGCTTTTTGCTACATGGACAATTACACATAAGCTGCTCAAGAAAACCCAATGAGTTGTATTACTTGTTTGGTTGGTTTTTTTTTCATTAAACAGCGTCTCCCTTTTTTACTCAATGTTGAGGACATGAGAAACAAGTGCAAAAGGATACTTCTCAAATCACATATATAGAGCTTTTTTTGAGCAAACGAGTAATAACTTGTGCCTACATAATCTTTAAAAAATCAAAAATTTTATTCACTTGATCACCTGGCTACCAGATAATCAGTTTCAAAAGCAGGGTAAGGAAAGGCAGGCCTGGACTGAACAAAAATGGTCCTAAGTCAGACTTCCTATTTAGAAAATCCTGTTTCTAGCTCTTGAATCTGAAGAGAGTCTTGAAACATGAGCTGAAGACAGAATATTGCATGGCCACCTTCCCAGTGTTCCAAAACATTTACATAAACAACATTCAAGGTGCTAAACGTTCCTCCTCCCACTAAGGAAAAATAAATTGAAAAGTGTATTTTTAAAAGTGTTTTGCTTACACCTTTTTGCCACTTTCTACTTGCAAAAAGCAGCATAAAAATTCACTTCTTTCCTGCTCGTACTGGTTTTGCTAAAGAATCCATTAAAGCTTACAGTGAACATAAAAGGTGTCTGCCTCTACTTTGCCTCAGCAGCCTATCATACACTACACATCACTTCCCAACTGTAATCAAGGTTACATCCCAACTATGATCAGCCCAAGGCTGCCAACTGGACAAGTTTTCCAAAGTCCTTTGTGCTTTATCCCACTGTCTTTTCAGTGTGGCTGAAGCATGTATGTACACACACGCTTACATACATATACACATATATGTGTGTGCACCTACATATGTATATGTACTAAATATACAAAACTATTTCCACTTTTCTCTTCAAGTCCTTCAACACTCTACCACCGTGTTTATCTTAACTGACCAACAGTGTCCTCAAGACAGTCAGTGGAATAGTAAGAGTTCTGGTGATGACTGGAGCATCTAGGAATTAAAACCTGATGAGCTGAGAACACTGGCTACTTTTCCACTCTGTATCAAAGTTCTACCCAGCCAACATAATGAAAGAAATTTTTCAGAAGAGTTGGAAACCAACTGCCACTTTAAATACTGCTTCTGTTTGATAATGGCAGCAATGCTCCGAATCCTAGTGACACACAAGCAGTCATTACTATGAGTATTACAACTATCATGTAATTTAATTGTGCCCTGGTGGCAAAAATGGGGATGCAGTCAACATGCTCAAAGTCAGCAACCAGTGTATGCTAGCATTCCCAATGCTTCAGCATTGCTGGAGCAAAATTAGTACAAAGGCTTTATTTCAGGACTTTTGCAAAATGTCAGAAAGTCTTCAGAATACACAGGACTTGAATTTCCAGGAGGAGAGGTGAAGAGAAGAGAGGGGACGTTATACTAGACCAGAGACTTTAAACATTTTCGTCCATCTTAATCAAAATATTATGATGAGAGTGAAATCTACTTCACAAAAGCTCAACTTTATAACTAACTCCTTTAATGCTGGTAATTCCAACAGAATCATCCCATCAGATTGTTCATACCACGAAAGACAACTCAGGATCAAAGGGTTCCCTTTTGAGCCACAAGTAACAGTCACTAAGTCCTATATAACAGTACATTTATCAAAACCTGCAGTAGTAACTAAATTAAAACTGATAAGGTAGCAAGCAGACGTGTACGGGAAAGGGTGAGGCGTGGCTTATCCATTGACACATTTAAATGACAACTTCAGCAGTTACAAGAGTTCAAGACAGCACTACTAAAAATCATTCAAATGCATCAGAGGATTGGAAGATACCGCAGCTTTCAAACTTTTCAGTTCTTACTGTCTTCCTGTATTATAGTTTCCTGTGTCAAACCATCCTTTTATTTTTTTATTTTGTTTTGTTATCTTTTACAGTAAAAGCTGCACTGTTAGGAAATTCACACTAGTGCAGCAATAGCGGTGCTAACCCCTACAGCAGTCATGACAGACGGACACGCGTACCCTGCTGCACACAGAGAAACTCTAGATGACGGCATTACTACAAAGCTCTAATGCAGCTTTGGGTGGATGTTTATAACCAGACTGAGCCAAGACAGAGGCCGGTGGGCGGTGATGGAGAATGAAGCTTAAATCACAATTTGCTTTTATTTTTTATTGCACTCTTTGCAAGTTTACACACCGAAGTTTTCCAAATGAATGTTCCATATTTACTACATTTCTAATCATTAATAACTTGGGTTTTTCTTTTATACAATGACATTTCAACTTACTACTAACATGATTATATATGCAGTGAAGTCCAAGACCTTAACACTATTACTGTCAAAGAATACAAATACTAAATTGTTAAGCAAATAATTCCAAACTATAATTGCAAACACCAACTTTCAATATAACCAGCTGCCAAGTTCAACTTCATCAATATTTATAGCTTGACATCAGTCTGAATTGTACTTCTCAGCTATTTAGGCACCTCAGAAAGAAACAGGAAGCTAATTTTCAAAAATCTGCTCTATATTCAACACTGTTTTTTCAGTCCTCAAAGAAATGAGGCAATATCCTCATTTTTTAATGGCTAAATTCTTTCTTTTTTCTTTAATGTTAAAATAAAATGAAAGTTATTAGTGATCCAATCCTATCTTCAACACTGCAATCTCTAATAAACACGCTCAGTTAGACCTACCGAATGTGGAATTACTTGCAAGCAGAGTTTTGGACCTGCTCAAGAATGTGAGAGGTCAGGGCCCTAAATTTTCAGTCTTTTGCGTTTGGCACAAAACAGTTCTTCAACATTCACATCTAATTACCTCTGTAAGTGGCATTTAAAAGAAATGTAACCAATCTTTATTATTTCTGCCAAAAATATACAGTCTCCTTTTAGGCTACCCACTTGCAATACATGACAATTGATTGTCACAGTCAAACTCTCCCACCATATCTAAAAATCTGACTTTTTTAATTTGCTCCTAGGTTTGAATGTTCTTCACTTTTATATGTTAGTTTTTGTCCATCCTTTATTCAATCTGAAACTGTAGTAATAAAAATTCCCAGTTATTTTTTGAGTTAAAACTTTGCAAAGCTAAAGTTACTTTTAGTTTATTTACATGCTCAGCTGAAGCAAGGACTAGTTAAGCTAAGATACAGTATCTACACACAAGGCAGTAGTTACCTAAACTGGTGAAAGTAACATTATCCAGCACTGGATAAGTACAGGGTTAGAGCTGGAGACAGAACAGACCAATTATGTCACTGTATTCTTGCCCTGAGGCCACCACTCTGTTATGCTGTCAGAGGTGTTTTCCATTGCTTATTAGCCAATGCCAAAAGTATTTGATACAATAGGACTTCTACCTTTTTTCCCCTGAGACACTTCTCCACAAGCTAATTTACTTTTCAATCAACAGGAAGTCTTTCTCAATTTGAATCCATTTTCTGCCATACATGAATTGCCAAGGACAGGGAAAAGAAAGTTGGCCTTTGAATATGAAAGAACCAGAGGAGTTAACTTCCAACAAAAGAGAAGATTATTGGCCAGTTTTGGTTGCTTCTCGAAACTTAAAAAGGCCAAGCAAAGAAAGTTATAGACAGCTAGTTTACTGCAACTACGTACTTTAAAAAGTGAGCGAAAAACCCTAGCTGTGCAGTAAAAAAAATATTTTTTCCCAAGTACCATTCAACAAAGTGCCACCAGAAACGCAGTTAACTAGGTTCCCCCTAACCTTTTATTAAATATAAAAGAAACATTGAAAAACAACTAAAATCTGTACATTCTTCATGCTGTCACCACACCAGTCATAGAAAGTGGGTGAGCAGTTCCTGAAGTACCGAAACATTAATCCAAGCAATAAGCACAGCTAGATTAAAAAAAACAAAACAAAACAAAAAAACCACCAAACCACAACTCAATTTAAGCTTTAGTATCCCACTTTGTTTCGAAGAGCTAGGAAATACATGAGCCGTGCCTATATAAAATCACCACAAAAAAGACCCTTAATATAAGGAGCAGGGGAATACTAGTATAAAGACAGTATTCATCTTCAAAAACACTTACCAACCTGAGAAAAATTTCAAAAATATTAAATATTGACATTTTTTTTGCAATGTTAATGAGAAATAGTGTGTATCTTGATGAACAGTCCCAAGCAAGCACTGTGGCTTGATTCTTTTTCATTAGTGTTCACTTCATCAAAAAAAGACTCATCTGCATTTTTAATTGCAGGAACAGACATCTGGTACAATGCAATTATGATCCAACACGGCAGGAACTCAGCCATTTGACAAACAGAAAAAGTTAGAAAGCTAATTTGCAAGAAATTCTTCTCAGAACCCAAATACATATGGAAGGATATGAATTTAAATTACAATGGCTATACTAGTAAAACTTCCGGTATGGACAAAGTGGTCTTTTTTTAGCTAAAGCTTCTTACTAAGAAGCAGTTTAAATTGAACTTAAACAAAACGAAAAGCCCAAACACAAGTTTCAGAATAAGCATGTTCCCAAAACAGAGTTAAACTGTTATATTTACAGCAATATAAGAATATTGTTATAATCACGCAAACATAGCCAGGAAAAATCTCAATGCATAAAAATCCTAGAGACCATCACAAAGAAAGAGACTAAAACCCGTAAAAGTAGCTGACTCTGTAAAGCAAGTATTTCACGCAACATGTATCATAGTCTTCTTTCTTAAAGCGATTTTCAGCTGCCTCAGGTCAAGGATGGATCATAATTCATTCTAGAGTGAAGTATATTTTGGTATCTGTAAGAAGCTGAGGTGAGGGGACACATTCCCTTCTCAGAGACAAAATTTTTTAATCAAAAATTTATAGTAATACCTTAGGTTTGTATTAAAGACATCACTCCTCAAGCTAGTTGCATCCACTAATATTAACAACTTAGGCTTTCTTAAGTCACAGTGTGCAAGCAACAGAAACCTCGGACATTTGAAATATTGTTTCACTGTACTAGTCAAGAAAGTGAACGTATAGGTGATTTAACCTTCTACAAAATCTAACTTCTGGAAAAACTTTTAAATCACAAAGTTATGGTACTGCTGTATAACAAGCACATTCTGTAGTGAGAAGATAAAATGTACCCTATGGCATTTCAATCATTTCCAGAAAGAGTCATCAAATTATTTCTAAAGATCCAAAGAATGTCCCAGGAGAGAAGTAAAACGTTTTCAAATGTACAAGCAAAGAGCTGGACAACCTGTGCCTCTTCAGCCACACGTAGCTCATAAGACATCCAAGTTTATAACCAGACCATGCTGACGCAGGGTTGCTGGGTAATTTATATCTCTCGGCTGTAAGAAGCAGCAAGACAAGAGGGCCTACTCCTAGTAACATTGGTGGATGGCCCTAGGGCCAAAGCATGTTTAGTCCACAGTAGTCTGGCAAGTCCCTGCGGAGTTACTTCTGTTTCCTAGAGTTGAACCTCTTTCCTACCACACGTGTGATACAGCCATGAGACTTTTGCAGAGAGGTCACAGGGCCAGGAAAGTCAGTAACAACTGCCTTAGAGCAGCCCAGATGTTTCTCAATTGTGATCATGTGCAGACTTAATAGACCAGTCTTAAAACAAGAATGCCAGCATACAGGTTTACAGACATTTAGCTTCTTGATTTAAAATCATACTTTCAATTTAACTGGTGAAACTTTCTCACAAAGTCTACATACGCGACATGAAGAACACAGTAGAGAACTGCAAGGCTGTAAGAAAAAAAAAAAAGAGATACTCTGGAAGGAAAAAACCCTACAACCCTGGGACACAAGATGATCATGTGAACAAGAAGAAACATTCTCAACTAGCAAAATAGAGGCTAGACTCTGAATATCTCTAAACTTCACATAAGAAACTTAACGGTATTCATAAAAACTATGTTCTTTGTAGATCGCTACCAAATCAAATAGCATAAAAGAACAGATTTCTCCTGATACAGAACAGGCTTCACTACCAAAAAAAATGAATATACTACTCAAAAACCCTTTGTCAGGTTGTTTTTCACTACAGTACTTTTATAACGCCGTCAAGAGCTAAGATGACATTATAAAAATTAAATGCAAGTAAAAACATTGACTCTTACTTCGCTACTCATTTAGATGGCTTAGAGAGCTTCCCCTCATACAGGCAACATGATATTATTGTATCACCTTTTGCCTAATCCTCTGTCAGGCTATCTAAAATTATCAACTCTTTGTTTTGCAACTTTGCTTCTTATCCTTTCATCCGCTAATTAGCTTTTCAGCCTTCAATCTTCTACCCCACAGGGTCAAAATGTATTGACAACCAGTTTATACTTTACACATTTATTCTGGCCAGTGTCCTATAGCATGTAGCATGAATGCTGCCTTATAGTACCTCCCATTTCTCCTGACAAGCAGTATGTTTCTCCACAGACTTAAAAGCTAAACTGGGGAGGAGCTACTTTCAGATCCATTTTATCCTTTTAAATAGATATTTAAAAGTTTATAGACAGTACAAGTCTCAGATAGAACATCAATCTTCTTCCCAGATTTCTTCCACGGAGGAACTATTGTGTTTTTTTCAACTCCACAGACATTAAATCAGGAAATACATGCAAGATATCTGATTTCAGAACTACTAAAGCTGGCAAGGCCCAGAAATGCAATCCGTACTGACTAGCTGAAACTGGAAAAGGTCATCTCCATAGCTCACTACATGGTAAACACGGAGAACATCCAAACTCCAACCACAACCCTTACACTGATGAAAACTTAAAAACCTCAGAACATTCCCCTACAACATGCAAACCATAATAAGTGCAAAACCACCCTCTCCCTCTTACCGCTGTAAGAAGGCAAAGGGAAAAAATTATTTAACGTACTCACTGCCTACTGCTCTAAAGGGGGAAAAAAAAATCACGCCAATTCTTTGCAGCAAAGTGTAATTACTTCCCTGAAGAAAAAGAATAATAAAATAAGTGCAATGCAAAAAAAGGCATGAACAATAAAGCAGAGGAATGTAAGGAAGTACAAGAGTTTTACTATCCGCTGAAAGTGACAGGGAACAGCAATCAGAATATCCTGATTACTATTACCCTAGTCACCTCACAAGCAAAAATACCAACAGGCAACTTCTTGTCTGACAGTGACAGCTGGCTCAAGTAGCAAAAAGCGCCCCTATTTTTATTAGCAGATAGTAGCAGAAAGCTTAGTTTGGATTCACAGGAAATGAAAACAAATTCTTCAGTCCCTAGTACACAGACTGCTGAAAGAACAAGCGAACTTGCATATATATGTTATCTGAAATGGGAGAAAATTAGTAAACATTAAACTAAGGAAGACTATCAGCAAGAATCCGTGTCTTATTCTACCACATCTGGTCAAACAATTAGAAATACATGTTACTGTTTGCTCAAGAACTCTCTGCTAAGTTTTTGCTATTACAACTAAAGACTGTCATCTTGCTATTCTTTTCACAAGATAGCATAACATTTCACAAGTAAAATTTCTGAAATTGCAATAAATAGATCACTAAAAGCAATTCCAGAGATAATTCAGGCACACACATTATAAGCACTGAGGTGACAGAAAACTTAAGTTAAAAGAAAACCACTGGTACGTATTTGCTAGTATCATGTACTTCCCCCTCATCTATGTGCTAAATAGGTTTAATCTATCTTATGAAGACAAACAATGCCAGTTCTTCACAATGACACATTTACTAATGCACAAGTCATACACAGAAAAAAGCTGAGTGAAAAATAAATAATAAAGAATTGAATAGCTGTAAGGTACACTGTAAGTAGAAGTACTGCAGAATTTGTACATCTTCAATATAGACAGAATTTGTGAATCTAATAGCTCCACTAGACAGCAATTACTGAGGAAAGCCACTGCAAAGAAACTGGAGAATGACTGTTAATATTATTGCACAAACCAGACAATATCTATGTATAAAAAGGCACTCCGAGAAAATAAACACGGTAATTGCAATAAGTGACTAGAACAAGAGAGTCTGCATCCAAGCATTCTGCAGAAAATGGAGAATAAAGTAACTGAACCATTAAGTGGAATATTAATAAACTCATTCAAGTCAATAACTAAGCTCCTTAGACTTATTTTATGATCTCCAGTTCTTACAGCTTAATTGTAAATCCAGTCTCTTCTGTGAACAGAAATACACCAGCTCTACTGGGGGAAAAACACCACTAAAAAAAACCAAAACTAAGACTTGAAAACCCAAGAGAACAAACTCCATTTGGACATATTTTCAAATTACTTACTCTATAGCAGTCCTCCAATTCTTTCTATCATTCTGGATGCAGCTATTCATCCCATTGTTCTAGATACAGCTACCTCTATATACCATGTATATTATGCATTACTTCTGCAAAACAAATTTATTTCTAATTTCATACTTCCTACAACAGGAGGCAGATCTAAGGTAAAATACGCTACCTCAGAACTATGCAAAATTCTCTTCCTGAAGTTCTCTCTTCTTCAGGTCATCCTCCAACATCAAGTTTTAATGATCAAACACTCATCACCAAGCAAAGCCATGACACACAATTCTACCTAAATGTTTTATTGGACTATTCAGTCACACAGAGTCCAGTAGACAAAGGTTTTTTTGATTCACAGTTTCAAGATTTCTATTTCCAAAAATTTGAGCTTATTATTTAAATGAAAGCTTAGATTTCCAGCTAAACTCGCAGCTATACAGAAACTGCAGAAACGCACCAATTCATAAGGCAGCCTAATCAAGAGACACTGACTGTTTCATAATTAATTTTTTTTTCCAGTACTTCCACATTACAGGATTGAAGTGATTCCCTTTACTAAGCATCCCAGTAACAACACTATGAGAAAACAGAAAGCAAGACCAAGTTCACAAGAGAAGTAAGAAGTATGCACATTAGAATTTTACCAATTAGCACTGAAACTTCTGAGCTAATTCTATACATATGTATAGTTTTACATAAAATTGTGTATTCATGAAACATTTACATGTGATATAGCTAACCAAGATGAAAGTAAAAGGTACAGTGATATTCCTCACCTACTTTTTACAAATAGAGATCTGCCTGCGTCTTGTTGCCCCCAGAACTTCACAGCAGAAAAGCTAACGCATACTTACTACCACTCTGGGCTCCGTTCCCCCTTCCTCAGCCTCTACTTTTTGCAGGGCGATTTCTTCATTGCAGAATTAACTAATTTTACCTACAACTTAGTTAAACACAAAAGAAAAGCCACCCTTACAAACAAGTCCCTGAGGTACCTGGCACTCCCTGCACTAACTATGGATCACGTAGAAAAACTTGACCTTACCTTTAAATTCAGGACCTCAGGTAATGCAGCAGATGAGAGCATTTACCTCGCTTCTCAACAGCACGCATGTTCCAAGGAATCTGTACCATCACAGAGAGTCACCATAGGAGAGGAGGGAACTGTTGAGCAACTTCAGTGGAGACTAACTGCAAAGATGCCTGAATTTGTGTATGTATTTAACAACCCTGCAAACCCAAGCTATTACCTATACAATACTTGTATCAGAAACTAAAATCCAGTTCATCTGGATAGCAGTATTACTGGAAACTAGTAAGTAAAACAGATCATTCAAATAAGGAGCTATACAAACCCTAAAGGTCTGCCTACTACTTCTCACATGCACAGTTTTTGTAGAGGACAAAAACGTGACACTGAAACCTAACAAGTCATGATTAAAAAATAATAATTATGGACTGAAAAAAAAAAGAAAAAAGAGTTAACTGTTAACTTTATGGAGAGATAGCAAAACAAATATTCTTAAGGTTAGTGAAATGTTAAACATGGTAAAGTGAAGTACCGTTTACAGTAGTAAGCATGTCTACTTTAGCTACGAAAACACTTTGCTGGAACTTGGTTTTATTAAACAAGCCTCAGCTCTATCCTGTAGTAGATACTCCTACGTGCATTTTCATAAAGCAGATCGAGCTTGGGAGATACCACGCTACATGCTTATCCACAGCCAGTGAAGTGTCTCCAGAAACAAACATTCGCTCATTTTGCTACAAACAGCTCGGGAAAGTTTTTTGGGGTTTGTTTTTCTTTTTTTCTTTTTTTTGCGCCCGGGACACACCCCTGAGCACGGTCACTCCTCCCACCCACATACACACATTTTAACTAGCATCATGTTCAACACATCCAGTGCGGTTTGTAGTGGCGGTACCAACGTAACCTCAGGACTGTCCCCACGCGACACAAAACCACTTTTCTCCCCAGCCACAACAAGGCTCCTCGGGGTCCTTCCGCCCTTATACATTATGCCCGGCCCGGGCGAACGGGCGGCTTTTCCCCAGGGGCTCGGCAGCCAGCCACAGCGCCGGGCAGCGGCCTCAGGGCCGCCCGCGCGTCCCGACGGGGCCCTGTCGGGAAAACCGAGGAGGGGGGGAGCACCTTCAGCGGCAGCGGGGGGTGGCCGCACGTAAGGTGGGCGGCGGGGAGGGGGCGGCGCTCGGCCAGCTCTGCCCCGGGACACGCTCTCGCCGCGGCGGAGGCGGGGGGAGCAGCAGCCCCGGCGCCGTTGGGGCAGCGCCC
>VWZL01000394.1:0-93358 GCA_013396915.1 Stercorarius parasiticus
GCCAAAGTCTGCCCTCCGGAAGTATTTTTAAAATACTTTTAAAATACTTTTAAAAAATATTTTTAAAGTATTTTTTACTAAGTTATTGAAACTCCTAGAAAGAAGATGTGCCCAAACTATTAAGAACACATATTGTATCTCTGGTTTGCAAAGTTAGAATGGCTATATTGGGTTGCGTGTCTGCTGCTTCTAAAGAGTCTGTTTCAGTCACTGTCTCAGAGGGCAACTTTCCTCAAAGGAAAAAAAGTTGCCATAAATTCTACCAATTAGGGAGCTGTAGTGCCTTCCCCTTGAGTGCTGGATAATTGGGCAGGTGAAAACAGTATGGTGCCATCAAATGAAGGTGCATCTGAGTCATTCTTAGCCTTTGTTCACCAGCTCACATAGGATTGTATCAC
This sequence comes from Stercorarius parasiticus, assembly GCA_013396915.1. Taxonomy (NCBI): domain Eukaryota; kingdom Metazoa; phylum Chordata; class Aves; order Charadriiformes; family Stercorariidae; genus Stercorarius; species Stercorarius parasiticus. Next base: position 399 of record VWZL01000394.1, read on the forward strand.
AACACAATTGCCTTAAAGATTGACTCAATTTTTAATAATGCTGCATTTGTTAAGGGTAAAAAGAATATCTGTGGGAAAAATGTTCTATCTAACAGCTACCAAACTGAGGTAAATAAAGTAAAATACAACTGCAGAATTTCAAGGTATTTGGGTGAGATTTCTTACACACCTTCTCCTCAGACCTAGGTGGTAAATTCTCTTTAATCTCAGGTCCTACAAGTTATGATAGCTGAGAAATAACTGTCAAAGAATTTTCCCAACTTTTCTACTTTCCTTTTCTGTAGTTAGGTTATAAGTATGTTTGCAGATTTCTAATATTTTCCCTAATTTTTTCCATCTTGTTCGTGAGTGCAGCCCATCTGCAGTGTATTTGTGGCTGTGTACACAGATACTGAAGTTTACATAAGTTTGCACCTCTTGATTTTTCACAAGTACAATATACAGTGCAACATAGACTTCACTTTCTGTTTCAAACCCAGGGAACTCAGATATTTATCATTTGTGGATTGTATTGTCTCACTTAAATGTTTTTACAGCAGTGATCTATTCAGTGTGTCTCTACTGAATTATTTCAACAACAAGATAAACAACTTATCCCATTTAACCAAAGTTCATCAGGTTGAGTTGATGACTAAGTAGGGTATTCAGAGACATTATTTCTTTGATAGTTTTGCTTATGGCTACACAAATCTTATCTTTCAGTAGTGTTCTTTCAGAACAACTAACTCTCCACCTTAAACTTGAAACATATTAGTTAGAAATAACATGTGTATGTAATGAAACACTAAAAGGAAATATAAAACAAAAGTGTGCTCAATCAAGATATTTTCCCTTGGAATGCAATATGCAAACTTCCCCTATTTACTTACAGAGCTATCTTATTTTAGTTTCTGTCTGTCAGGAAAGGCTTAATTCTTACTATCCTGAAATCATACCAGAGTACAAAACAAGTTCCAGTATTCAAATTTTTAACTTTTCAAGAGGTTTTTCAGTTTCTTTTACAGTCCAAGATTATCTATGACTAGACTCTTCCAGCTCTTGTTGGCCTCAACCTGGGGGCTTTGTAACCTCTTTGTAGTTGGCTGAATATTCTGATGGTGTGATGAATAGACATTTTTCAGTCTTTCTTTGTCTAATCACTGTGTTTCTTTTATGCTGAAATTCCTTAGAAATATACCTCTTATTCAGGTGTGCTTCAGGGTGATCCAAACAAACAGTTTTAAAAAATTAAAAGAAAAGAAAGGAAAGGCTTTATCTCTTTTTTAGTTTCCATCTAATGAATACTTTCTATCTAATGAATAGATATAACCGAAACTTAAAAGTAAACAATATTTTCTATTTTTTCCTTTGGAAAAACGATGCATCAAATATTGTTTTTCCCATATTTCTTGCAAATCTTTTTGGAGAAAGGAAGCAACTGCTTTCTCATCTTTTTAAGATGGAGCTGAATGCTTCTAGAGTATTTGTTAAATACTTGAGTCATATTAACAAAACCAAGTACAAATTGAGGAGATAGTTTGGTTATGAGCTGTTCTTTCTCCCTATGTCTGTTACTTTCTTCGGCATTTTAAATAAAACTTGCAGGTCTGTTCATGTAGATGGGATCTGAGGCTACTATAGGGATGCAACTCATATTGATACTGTAATTTCTCTTGCTAAATGGTCCTCCATAGTTAAACCATATGACCTTGCAAATCATTATGCCTTTTTTGACCAAAGGCTGAATGACAATATTCTTAAAACCTGCTGTTGACATTGATGAAATTACAGTGGTAGGTGGAAATGTGAAAATATTTTAAAATGTGCAACTAACATGTCAAAACCACACAAAATCTAGATATTTAAGTATAAAGGAAAAACAAACAACAATATTTGCATGTATTGGATTGGCAAACACTTCACTGAGTGAGAAAGTGCAAATTTGGGGTAAAATATATGAGAACTACTCAAACCCACTAATTGTAGAAAAGGGGATTATCAGAGGAACAGAGTCTACTGTTAGACCTGTTTTCAGAGCAGTAATCTGTATATGTATCAGTGCACCTGTTTGCTGAAGTAAATGGCTTTGGTTTTTTTCTTCTTCCCAAGCAGCTTGGATCTTTTTGATAGTGCTGTGTTAAGTCACTTCGGGTAAGTGGAACTTCCCCTCTGACAGCTTCAGGAACGTGATACCGACCAAGGCACGAGCTGCACTACTGTTGGGATGAGAAGCTCTGTTGACACTCTACCAACAGACCTATAGAGAAGGATCCTTTTTTGCCTTTTTTTTTTCTTTTTTCTTTTTTGTTTTTTTTCTTTTTCTTTTTTGTTTTTTCTTTTTCTTTTCCCTAAAGCTCATAGGCTTTGAAAATTTTTAGGTGATATCTAACAAATACATGATCAAATTAATATTTTTCAAGGGTCTGAAGAGACATTCATTGTGCACAATGCTTAAATAAGATATTCTCAATCCTTTGTTTAGATGGGTTTTCAGTAATTAAAGAACATAAGAATTTTATTTGGATCCAACATTCTCCATTTGTAATTATCCTCTTGAAGTCCCTTTGTAATTATTCTTTTTTTATGATCCTTTACATTAGCATATTCAATCTAAATTGTTTAATTAGACAATAGTTTACTCAAATTACAGATGCATAAGTTTTCTGTATAATAGTCAAGAAAATAGAGAGCTTTTGAGCTTGCGATATGCTAAGAAGAAAAAAAGTATTGTACTGTTGTTAACTGCTAATTCAAAGTTACTCTTTTTAAGTCCCTATTCTATTTACTCTGAGTAGAAACAAATCCTGTGCTCCTATATAGATGACGCCTTGGTACAAAGGGATTTAATCTTTAAAAGCCATAGCTATGAAGCTGTGCACAATTCATATTCGTGTAGGTCAGGTAAACGCAGTGGAAAAGCTTAGTGTAATATTGAGAAATAATTCATGAATATCTACATAAAAGAAAAAATCTTTCACACCTGTCCCTCTTTCATGTTAAGAGAGCCTTCAGGGTGATCTAAAACTATGTGATAGCCATAAAGCTGACTTCATCAACCAACATGTTGATTTCATGATTGGTGAATATCCCCCAAACTTTTCTAGTTACTCTTCATGACAGCCGGTCAAATTCTTACCCTGAGATAGGCCAAAGGTTTGACTTGGTCGACACCCTGCCAGCTGTCTAACAACAAGTACAGGAATTTTGAAATTCAAAGGATGAAGCTAAGAAGCTTTTCTTTTTCACAAGGAAACCACTAACATAACCATTACCATTTGACAGGTACCTAGTGTTGCTGAGTGGTAAGGTCATGTGTTTACACTGAAAACTGCTGTGTAATGTTAGCAGTGAAGTAAGCAATATCTTCTTTCTGTTGATTGCCGTCTCTGAACTCTGTCAACTGTGTCTATGAGATGGGTCAGTGACAAAGAACTAACATGAAAAACTGTTTGACAAAAGTTAACATGTTGCTATAAAATACTGCAGATCTCACTGGCAAAATAGTAACATAAGACACAGTTCAGCAGGTAATATAGCCCCTGTTACAGCCATTTGGAAGCTCTGCACACTTGTGATGGGTTGACCCTGTCCAATAGGTAAGCACCACACAGCCTCTTGATCACTCCCCCCATTCTGGTGGCATGGGGGATAGAATAGAAAGGCCCAAAGCAAGGCTTGTGGTTTGAGAGAAAGTTAGTTTAGTAGGTGAAGCAAAGCTGAGCATGCAAGGCAAGCAAAATAAGAAATTTTTCTTCCCATTGGCAGGCAGATATTTAGCCTCTTCCTGGAAAGCAGGACCTCAGCATGCTGTAACGGTTACCTGGGAAAACAAATGCCACAATCATGAATGTCTGCAGTTCCTGCTCCTTTCCCTCAGCTTTTATTGCTGACCACGATGACGTACGGTATGGAATATCCCGTTAGCCAGTTTGGGTCAACTGTCCTGGCTGTTTCCCCTCCCATCCTCTTGCCCACCCCCAGCCTACTCACTGGAGGGGGCAGAGTGGAAAAAAGAGAAAAGCTAAATGCTGTGCAAGCACTGTTCAGCAATAGACAAAATACTGGTGTGTTAACAACACTGTTTTAGTCTAAAATCCAAAACACAGCAGCATACGAATTCCCATGAAGAAAATCAACTCCATTTCAGCCAGACCCTGTCAGCTGCTAACAATTTTGGAGAGTATAAATTAGTTGCTTGGTTTGGATTACAATACTGTAAGTACACTTTGAAGTGATGTCACTAATGAGAAGTCCTTGGTGCCCACCGGCATTCAAATGGAGAGATGACACCTAGTCAGATGACTTGGAAGAGTGGAGGACACATACAAAATACAAATGTGAAACAGTATATACTAGGATAGTAGCAAGATGACTTCCAGAAGCCTGGTTACAAGAGTGTCCACATGAATCTTAAAAAGAACAACACCATTACAATAAAGATTTGGTTTAGGTCTAAGGAAAAGTGATTTCTGTGACAATATGGCAAAATGCCTCGTATTTAGATGGTACTGGGTGCTGCTTATTACCGTAGAAGTGCTGGGTGAAAACAAGGTCAAGACTGAGATCCTCAGGTGAATGCCCAGAGAAGTACCTCAAATTCTCATGAACTGAAATCATAGTGGCTACTTTGGGTCCTTTGATATTCCAGCCTAATTTCTCAGTGAAAAAGAGTGAGGAAGACGCAAGGAGTCAAACTAAAGGTTCTTACAGGCCAAGGGACAACAATGACCTAAAAACACTGCAGAAGAGGATTAAAACATATTTCTGCTATCAGAGACTGGGAAGTCCAGCTTTTCCACTTCCACTGCAGAATTACTATTGTTGATCAGCAGCTAGTGCTATTAGGTATGTAAAATCCTACATATTTCACTGTCTTTATTGTTTCCTGCCCTATCCTGAACAGGTGAGTTTTTGTTGCATGTGTGCTGTATGCTGTGGAACACTTCTTGCTATCCTTTTCTGTTATCATGGAATCATAGAATCACAGAATGGTTTGGGTTGGAAGGGACCTTCAAGATCACCTGGTTCCAACTCCCCTGTCCTGGGCAGGGACACCTCCCAATAGACCAGGCTGCTCAAAGCCCCATCCAGCCTGGCCTTGAACACTTCCAGGGATGGGGCATCCACAACTTCCCTGGGCTACCTGTTCCAGTGCCTCACCACCCTCACAGTAAAGAATTTCTTCCTAATATCTAATATAAATCTACCCTCTTTCAGTTTGAAACCATTACCCCTTGTCCTATCGTTATACTCCCTGATAAGGAGTCCCTCCCCATCTTTCCTGTAGGCCCCCTTCAGGTACTGGGAGGCTGCTACAAGGTCTCCGCAGAGCCTTCTCTTCTTCAGGCTGAACAACCCCAACTCTCTCAGCCTGTCCTCATAGCAGAGGTGCTCCAGCCCTCAGATCATCTTCATGGCCCTCCGCTGGACCTGTTCCAACAGGTCCATGTCCTTCATATGCTGAGGACTCCAGAGCTGCACGCAGTACTCCAGGTAGTTCTCTTTCTTTGCTTTGCCAGACAGATCCAATATAAGTAAAAATAGGCACTATGGAAGTGGGAATGAGGGAAATGCTTGGCATGTGTCTCTGCTGTTGGTAGCAAAGTTGGTAAGCTTACACTCAAACAAGAGGAAAGAAGAACAACTTAATGGTTTTCATCTGTATTTAATATATATCTGGTACACAGTAGGGAGCACTATAGAAAAAGAAGCAGCATGATAAAACACTGGTGCATGGATTTGAAGTTGTACCTGGTACTGTGTTCTGGCTGAGTAGTGTGCTCTCCAAGGCAGAGGTAGTACATTCAAACATTCTTACTCTGACTACAGACAAATGCTGCTTAGGATTTTCCCTGATCTGGAGAGTTTTATAGGCAGAAGGAGATTTAAAAAATGCTCTTTCATATATGAGCCTCAATTTTCCTAGGGTGCCAAAACCCGAAGTGCACACTCTCCATCTGACAAAAGTGGTGCTGGAATTAACTGAATGTTTATAAAGCACACTGAGCATGAAAGTAAATGTAAAAATTTCTTTATATGACTCAGGTTAACCTGTATTCATTCCTTGCTAGAATTTTCAGGAGCAGTTAAAAAAGAAATCAGAATTAAGGCTGAAGTAAGCCATCTGCAAAAAACCTCTGTGTCTTTTTAAAATATGCATTTGATATCAAACGTCCCCTTTTTTCTGCCTACATTCTGCAAGATAAATACTATAAAAACAATATAAACAAATAGTAGAGGATTATTATTCTCTTCAGATAATGAAATATGTTAAATGTGTGCTGCATTAATATATGTAACCTGCCCTGATATGGGAAAATTTTCATGCAATTTTCATAGAAACTTTATGCACAGTTCATTCTTAACTGTAGGGAATCCCTCTTAGAACCGTTAAATAAGCAGCTCAGGAATTAAATTAGCCCCCAGCTATCGTAAGCAAATAACTTACATGGGAAATTGTGTTATCTAACTGGCCAGTTGATGCTTTGCTTCTTCCAGCTTTAAGAAAGAAATTAAATGGTATGGCAGTGTATTACTCTCATTTCCAATCCTCTAGAGCAGATAAACATTATCATGAAACTGGCCAAGGATGAAATTTAAATAAGTAGCGACTGGAGAGGATGACAGGAAGAGTTTCCAACTTACAAAAACTGACAAATTAGTTTAATTAACTGCAAATTTTGGAGTACAAAGATATGGGGGAATTATTTATTTTGATGTGTAATGAATAGTCAATATTTCTGTAAACAGATTAGGGCATAGAAAACCTGCCACACGGTTATTCGAGAAAGAAGTAAGAAAAAAAGCTGGAGCCGTATACATATTTTTCTCCTTTTAAATCACTGTCACTTTGCAGTTCCAATGCGGATTACAGTTTCGTTCCATTTCATCTGAGTTCTCTAACAACCCAAACTGCTTCTCCAGCGCACCTTTAAACAACCATACAGCATAATTGTGGCGGTCGTTTAAGCACCCTAGACGCTCATCATGGATATGAGATTATGAGTCTCACATCATGATCATACTCTTACAGTGTTAATTTCCTTCTAAAAAGTCTGGATCGCGAAAACATAATCCGCTGTGTAAATACAGTACTGAGGGAATGAAACAGGTTGCATGCAGCAGAACAAAATGGAAGTTAAGTCTGTTTTTGTAGTTGCTTGGATTTCAAAACTTTTTGACATGAAGTTCGTTGACCTCTCTACAGTTGCAAAAAATGCCACTGAGAGAAGTGGGTATAACAATGAATGCAGTCAAATCACCTATTTGACTTTGGTTCTTTTATTTTTTTTTACAAACATAATGGTCTTGTTATCATGACCTTTTTTAGTTTACGTTATGGAACTAAGGTACTCTGGAATTTAAGAGGTATATATAAGTGGCACGATGGGGTAGTAAATGAAGCATAGGACTCAACAGGAGGTTTCCAAACACTATCCCAAAACTTTTGCTTTTGTATCCTTAGACAATTAATTTGCACTCATAGTATATCCCTTTCTCCATTTGTGTAACATAAGTGCCTCACATGGACAGCATAGTATCATCTAATTGTTGGCTGCTCGCTGTTTCTCTGAGACGAGGTTCTTGCTGCAACTCTGGTCTCCAGTTCCGGTGCATTTTATGTCTTCAGAACTAATTTCCTGTTGGCCAGACTTAGGCTTGACAAGTGCAAAGGAAAAACTGAGTTCTCAGCCTGTGGCATGAAATGTTAGGGAAAGTTCATCTTAGCACACATGCTATTGAGGCAAATGATGTAAAAGACAGTGATGCTGAAGAGTGGAAGAGGATATCTTGTTTTCTCTTTTAGGTACCACTGGCTGTATTTAACACAAATACTTTAATAGGGAGCATAGATTTTAATTATGACTTTCTTCTTCCAAACCTGAGTAGTTTAGGTCTGACTTGAGAAACAGCAACATCATTAATAGCACAGCTCCATGGTGACAGGGGGATATGAGTGGGATTACAATGTAATGGAGGTCTGCAGTTGAAGTGTATGCACTGGCAGTTTTAACTGTGAGAAGCCAGAGTAATAACTGCCTTTGTTTCACCCTTGACATTTCATGTTACGTCTGACTTTCTGTTCTCTGAAGTCCTTCCCCTCATGAATTATGCCTTTTGTACTTCCGTGATGATTTTAGAGGTGAAGATTTATTCACATTTCAAAGCTCAGTTTAAGAAGTTAGGGTTTTGTAAAGTTTCTGGTGTAGGTGGGGTTTTTTTCCTCTTTTTTTTTTTTTCTTTATCAGATACTAAAAGATTTTGAACAAATTTACCCTGAAGTGCCAAAACAGAAGACACCTGACAAAAGTCCCAGATGTTTGGTCTTGCCTGGATCTACCTCTGGGCTCGGCTTTTAGCCCGTGTGTCAGGTTAGCTTTGGTGAAGCAGGTGAGTGCCTGTCAAAAGCAGTGGTAGTACTGGGTGAGGTAGCTCAGTGGCTTCAGAAAGACCTTCCTTTGGGTTAAAAGGCAACCTGTAGGGCATGGAAATGTTTTGCGCTTTTTTTTTTTCTACAGGTCAGTCACCTAGGTTAAGAAAATAACAGTGATGTGAATCCAGAGTGAAGGACTAGCTGCCTTTTTATCTTTGAATTTAGCCGGTTTCAGAATCTCCAGGTAACACTGTACACCAGACAGAGTTATCAGTTCTTTGATGAGGCAGAGACAAACTGGGGATTGTTTTGTCGTTAATACCATCTAAGAAACAGATACCCGAGTTCTGTACCAGCAAGGGAATGGTGAGCCCTGGCATCCATGTTGCAGAGCTACTCAGCTCTTTGGTGCAGAGCCCTCGGTAAATTGACTAGGCTAAATGAAGAGAAAGTGCAGGCTGAAACAGGGAAGCCTGCCACACTTCAGTGCGACTGCAGGTTAAAATTGAATGCTGCCTATTGAATTGTTTCTCTGCTTCGCATGGTTCCTTCCATGTGTTCAGAGAGGACAGACAAATAGAGTGACTCACTGTGTGAAAAGTTGTGAGATGCGCCATTGTTAGTCCTTGCAATGAATACTGCTCTGACGCTCATATGTAACCATTTGCTAGTTCATAGAGTCATAGAATATGTCAAGTTGTAAGGGAACCGTAAAGATTACGAAGTCCAACTCCCTTCTCCTCATGACTTCCTCAATCCCCCCACCCTCACCATCCCCAGTAGGATCGTGGAAGAGGAAAAGAAGAATAAAAGCAGGAAAGCTTGTGGGTTGAGATAAAAATTGTTTAATAATCTAAGGAGATCTAGAAGAAGAGAGAAAGAAAACCAAACAAAACAAGTGGTGCAAAGGCAATCGCTCACCTCCTCCCATGGTAGACTGATGCCTAACCAGGCATCAACTCAGGTGTTCGGAATTGTTTCTCCAAAGCAGTGCATATAAACTTGGAATAAGCTGAAAAATAAGCAAAACACTGCTAGAGACCTTTGGATGTGAAACCATGAAAATCCTTTACTTTTAATGCTATTAGTATTTGGTTATCAAAGATATCTGAATAAAGGGCACAGATTTTAACAGTTGTTTTTTTTTAAAAGTAAGTTTAGCTCTCTCTTGAAAAGCAAAAATATTGTATGGGTGCATATCACAAGCCTTATTTTGGATATAGAGCTTCCCCATACATACCAACGTTTACAGTAAGTTATCTTATTTGGCTTACCAAGGGTGAACATACTGTCAGCTAGGGTGAGATTCCAAACTTCTGCCATTTCCATGTGAGTTTCAGTAAAATTTGTTTTTGACACCTGCTGAGTGCTGAAGCGGAGGATGCAGTAGAGTTACTCAGAGCAAACATCATCTGGGATTTCTATTTAGAAGTTCTAAATGATTACTATTCTAGGGTACTTGAAAAGGTCACAAGACACTCAGCAGTAGATTCAGCCTTCTCTGTTTATTCCTGAGACTATGATTCTTTCACCTCCACCGAGCTATGTATGAGCCACAAGTGGGAACATTAAGTGTAAGGGTGCTTCTTAGTCCTTAGCATTATATGCTTCAAGACCCTTTGCAAGTATGCATTCTTAGCTCAAAGAATAGGGAACAAAGAGGGATGGATTTGGGGCAAACCACGGACATTCATGAGAAGACATATACTTGAGAGCGTTGAGTTACTCAGGTGCTCAGCTATGTCCTCTCCTCTTTGGGAATGAATTGGCAGCTGCAGAGCAACATCTTCATTATTGCAACATCGAATTCCTATGAATTCATTGCTTTCTATCTGGTGCTTATAATCTGTTCCTGCACACTTGAGCTGTTTGCATTTAAAATTCTTTCTGCCTTCCTGATTGGCAAGCAGAAATTCAGGCTGCAGAACTCTAGTTCTGTCTAAGAGAGCTCTGCTCAGTCAATTTATGGCCTAATTTTGTGCCAAAGTGGCAGTTGTAAAGCATTTTGAAAATCCACTGTGAAAAGAATACTTAGTGCGTGTACATCCTATACATTGTAGGCCATTAGGTGATGTGTGTTATTTATTCTTCGAGAACACAATAATGTGTCATGAAAATAATAGTGTCAATCTGGGTATTACAGAAAAAACAATTGAACTCAACATTGGCTAAAGCAATGGGAAATTATTAAAGCTGCTGATATACTGCATGCATCTAGCATACTCTGTGTGTAATTAAGAGCTTATGAGGAAAAACCTTGTTTTATGTACCAAAGATCACTGCTATGATTTGACTGCAGTTCTGTGTCAATAATCATTCTTGATCTAACACCACATAAAGTTTTTTATGTGGGCTTCAATGCTCTCCACAGACAAAAGTATTCTTAAGCAAATTCAGTAAAATCCACCATTTGACACTCGCAGAATCCTTGCACTCTTAAAGTGTGTTTTGTTTACCTAATTTCACGAGTGTGAAAGGAATACTAGTGGAAAAAGTGCTTTAAGGACTCATAATTTTTTAAAAGCTGATCTTGGCAAGATATTCATAGGCTGTTGAACAGTAAACATTGAAAACTCTGGAAAAAGCATGAGAAGTACTGGGACCCAAATTGAGTCATATTGTCTGGGAAAGTTGAAAGTGAAGTGAGTTTAGCATTGGAATAATTTCTGTGTTTCACTTCCTGTGCACAATTTACTTGCCACAAAGTGATGTGAAACCATGCAATAAACCGGCAGTCTGCTTGGCTGATGTCGCAGGTTCCAGTTTATGTCAGCTTTGATGGGTGCACTTAAAACAATTTGATAACATGACATTCCCCAATGTCCAAATACAGCTGAAGCAGAGTGCACCAGCTGTTGCTTTGACTGGTGATCAAGAATCTCCCAGATAAAGGCAATCTCATGTAAATCTGCCATGAAAATGAAAATCCTCTCATGTGAGGCTATATTTTTCCAATTACGCTGCAATATTGGAGAAAGTCAAAAAAAGCAAACCTGAGAACACACATGAATAAGGGATGTTCTGAAACTGAAAAAAACAGTGTCTTCATTAGGATGGGGTCCCATCTTTCTGTTTTAATTGTTCTGCCAGCTATATCATCAAGAATTTCAAGGACAGACTTTTTAAAGCTTAGGATATTGGTAGAAAGTCTGCAGATATGCGAGGGAAAATTATTTTCTCTCACCTTCCCACAAATTGCTGTTCCTTCCCTTGACTCCTTGGTTGCATAATGTTTATGTGGGCAGATGTTCCCAGAATTCCCCTCTCTGCATGGGACCTCTTTACAGCCCCAGCAGGCAGCCAGATTTTGCAGTGCAACCCAAACATCGAGACTTAAACTGCAAGCAATCTGTTACACTCTAGCTAAGGAAATAAAAGTTCTGCAACTGTCAAGGAGAGATGTATTAGTTTGGCCATGCCTAAAATGCTTTGGGAGGTTTTCTGAAAATAAACATACCAATCTCGCTCTGAGTCCTGTTGTATGGGGAGATTTGAAAATGTATGGCTTTTGTTTCCAAATTTAATGCAGCCAACAGGTAGAACCAATTCAAAAGGACTTTTATTTTTTCCTAAGGGGCTGGGAAGTTCATTAGAAATAATTGCACATATACTCTGCTGGAGTTAACAAATGCTCAGCAAGCTATTATAGTGTATAACAGCAGTCTATAGTAATTTAGGGGTACTGAACAGCCCTAAGATTAACCACATTCGTTGATCTTGAGTTTAGAAATTTCGCTCTGTTTTTCAAGCTATTCCTGGATAAATTGCCATTTAGACTGAGCTGTTTGGCTCTACATGCATTTCTTTTATTGTTAGATGAGCCAAAACAGGACACCAGTTTGAATCAGCCTGTTCACCCCTTCCCTCTGAACACTATATATCTACCTCCTTTCTGGCCAGTGGACAAAATCTACATTTTAGGCTTGTAATCTGTCTTGTCATCAGTAAGAAGACTGGGAACACGTTAGACCATCGTTTTGATCTCAAGCTTGTCTTAAATCTCTGACTTAGCTCACTTCTGTATCCCTGACCAAGGATCGTTCTAGCTAAGGATCATAACGCAGGATCATTCAGGACAACATGAATGAAAGATTATGACAGTAGAAGTAAGGTCTCATTGACACAGGCAGGATATCAGCTGCTTCTGTAACTGGAAAGCAGAGAAAGGCTGTGCTCCTTTCAGTCCTTTGCAATCCTGTCAATGCCTGGTAGGTGTCCTTGTCCACTAACCCACCAACAATAAATATACTCTTTGAAAGCTTCAGGCACTATCCCAGGCACTGAAAGATATTGTAATATGGAATTCCTCAGGCATAATACAAATATTCTATTTTAGTAAGCATATTGCTGCTGATTCCTCTGCCCCCATTGCCTTCCTCTCTCCTATAGCAAGCTTTTCACTTACAGCAGCCTGGGATTTGTTGTTTCTTGGCAAATTCTGTATGCAAAATTATACATCTCAGCACAGTGACAGTCTTTTCTCTCAGGTAGGTGTATTTCCGTTATTTTTACCTTCCCCTTGCCCTTCCCTTTCTCCTTTCACATTGCTTGATCAAATATAAGAATGTTCTTTTTGCTTGCTTCTGTAAATTTCTTGCCAGTTTTCTTCACCTCAGTGCTTAGATTCTCATTCTCTTTCTTTGTGAAAATAATCACTCACAGAAATGTTCTCTGATTATCTTTTATATGCCTTACGTCTGTTTGTTTTCAGTGATCTGTGAATTTCATGAGAGCTTGTATAAGAGTATTCTTTGTCATAAACACAGTATATTTAATAAGGTCCGTTGCTGGTTACCAGGTATAATATGGGAATATGACATCACAAATTCTCTTCCACTAACCAGCTACTCTGCAGCAACGCCTCCTTTTTCTCTGAAAAGAAAGGTTATTACTCTGGCAAACCATTATGTTAGAGCCCTGTTTAATGCAAGGAAAGGACAAAAGGTTTTGAGGAAAATGTTACCTCAGAAAATCTCAACCTCAAGTTTTTCTTAAACAAAAGCGTTAGCTTTTCTTAAAGTTTTTCTTTTCTTTCATTCATGCCCATCTCCTGTCTTTTGAGGAAATTTTCCTCTCTTTTAGTCAGGCAAAGATTCCCCCTAAAGTTTTAGAGCTGATGCTTGCAGCTGCAGCACACTTCCTAGCATATTTCCTATAATTCCCACTCACTCAAAGGAAAATTAGAAGCAACATGTTTCTTCACCTAGTGCTTTGTCTGGAAAGAAAGCAATCTTCTCCTCTGTCTTTTTAATCATAATATTTTAAAAGTAAGTTTATAATTAAAGAAGTAGTGAGAGCAGGTATTTTCTGAATGCACTCGTATTCTAAAGATACATCTATGTTTTTAGAAATCTATGAATTGCTTTCAACGACATTGAAATTCCCTTGGACATGTGTCCCTTTGAACTAACTTCTTTAGGGATTATAATTTCATTTTATGGCACTCTGTGTGGTAAGTTTTCCTTGGACACTGAATTAGAATCTTAAATGTTGGCCCCATGCTTACTGTGAAGCTTTCACTGGGAGGGGACTCTTATTTAGTAAGTAAAGCCTGAGAAGAACTTTGGTAGCTAGACTTATACAATACTCCCCTTACTAATCATTGTTACTTGTTCCCTGCTGAGTGGCCATAAATGATATCATGCCTAGATCAAAATATCCTGACAAAAAAGATGGAGAAGTCCTTCTAGCCCCACCTCTCCACAGTCCCTGTGGCTACTTTGAATTCCTTGTTGAATGTCACTGAAACCACGCCTTTCCCATGAGGACTAGCCACTCTATATAGCAGCCAAAATAGAAAACCAACCTTAAAAAAGATAAAGAGATAGACAATCTGGGTTGCATACATTTAGTTGTGAAGTGTGAGCTTGTTTTCATTTGTGGGAATATTCAACAATGTTCTACTAGGGGATATGGGTTTGCAAACTGGTTTATCGCATCAGGGTCGCGGTGTTTTGTGAGTTTGTGTCAGCATGTAATTGGATGGTGCCAGTAACACTTATAGTTACTTGGCGCAGATGATGCTCCAAATCACTGCTTGTAATCTGACACATCTCAAAGGACTTTCTAAGTGTTTATTTGTAGACAGCTGGCTAGGTTATCTTGACCCACTGAACTTTTTTCTCTCTAAAAGGTGCTTGAAGGATTAGCGGCAGCTGTAGGCTAGTGTTATCCTTTAGACATCATAGGTGTCTCAGTATTTAGCTTTGAATGTGACTGCCCAGAATACGCTGTCAGGTAACAGGAGTCTTGAACTACCAACTATCAGTTATAGTAACTGACTAAGTATTCCTTCCCATTTCTGTAGATCCAACACGCTGTTGGTTGTATCCTTCTCTATCACAGCCTTTTTGAAAATGTTTGACTCCAACTTACTATCAGTTCCTAACACAGCAAGTCCCTTGTTCATTTCTAGACATAGTTGGATGTCTACTCGTGTTAGATGAGATGACAGGTATGCTTCCCATTCAAAAGTGATAGATGGAAATATTGTGATATTGGCTGCTACTGATAGAAAAAGTACTACAGCAGGCAGTTTCTCATGGAGAGCTACAAAAAGGCGGGCCAATTTACTTCTCTTTAGGAGTACAGTGCTACTTAAGGGCATGTCACATTGTCACTTTACATGACAGCCTTTCCATGTTTCTAGTTGCTATATTGACAATTAAGCTGTGATACTACTCTGCTAAAAATTTGCCAGGTATTCCAAGCTTGATTTTTCACTTTTTATGCACAGACGTTTGCGATTAGTTTACCTTAAAGCCATCATCAAAACAACAACAAAAAAAAATCCATCAATCTACAACTGGCTAAGAGACAAATTCTGTTTTTTTACCTGCAACTCCTGTTACAAGCCACTGCAGTAGGGCCAACATAATGTATTTGAATTAGACCCTGTGATGTCAGAAATGAACACTGATGCATTCTTCGATGCATTTTCTTTTGTTACAGACTTGTTTAGAACTATTTCATGCATCAGTCAGTGTTAGCTATCACATTGCTTATGAAGTGTAAAGTTCCTTTTAGGAAATCATTGTACACTTCACCACAACTCACACAAAAGATAAGAATGAATGCTATTCAAAACTTAAGCACTGGAGAGTGAAATGCAAATTATTTAATTATGTTTGGATAGATGTCTTTATGAGAAAATTCAGTAGGTGGCAATGGAGGGTGAGAGCATGAGCAGTAAGCCATAAACCACCAGAGAAACCACACATGGCATTACAGCAAAGGGAATGCTCAGCGTGCTGTGTAATGGCTGGCAGGATGTTTGAAGCTGTTATTGAAGTTACCAACTGCAGTTGCTTGATTCCTTCTGTGTTCAGGGAAACGGGATGTTGTGTTTTTTGCAGATAATGGCAGTTGCTCCTCAGTGGCAAGACACATCCATCAATTTCACTTTCCACTGCAACCTGCTCATGGAATCCCACAGTCTGACCAGCTATGCAGGTCAGAAGGGTTAGAATTATTGAACATCTCAAATCGAGAACTTGCTATATTGGGCACTGTGCACAAGCAAGAAAGACAGCCTTCACTGTTAATCTGATCTTCCAGGCTAGGAAACTGTTTTGCCCAAATCATTCACTATATTGTCATACAGCAGTAGAATTTATGTAGTTATTTGCTGTACAGAAAGAGATTTCTTTTCACTTTCTCCAGGATGGTTCTAGTTTTTATTCCAATTTACCTGGTATGTAGAAGACTTCCTCTTGGGTCATTCATATTGCTCAGCAAATGTAAAAGGTCTTACAGGTAGTTTATCTTCTTTCATTGTCCTTCTCGTTGTTACAAGTTTAATCTCCAAACAGTTCCAACAAGTGGCATACTTAGGAATAATCTGTAGTCTATTACATGAAGGGTAGGGCAGAGTGATGGGACATGTATTTGGGAGGAAAAATGTCAAGAGGAGGTAATTAAGCTTTACAGCTTGATGCTTGCAGCACTCCCTCAGGAGGTAACAGGTGCCTGAATTCCTCAGGTTGGAAGGTGGAAGGCTCTGTCCCAAGCTTTCCAGATTCCGAGGTCACAGAGACTGTGTCATGTGTATTCATTCAATAGTGTTTTTAACAGAGAAGGATCTATGCACTAAAGGAGGAGGAAGGCTGACTGTTCAGTGCACTGATGTATCCCAAAGTACATGTGCCTGTTTGATACTTCATTGGAGTATCCAAAACACCATAGTTGGAGAGACACCAAGAAAGCAAGTTTCCTTCTTACATTTCATCAATTTGTTTTTTTTTTTCTGATATTGGTTGGAAACTGCTCATGGAGGGTTATGGAGATGGAAATTAAGATAGAAGAAAAGGGAAACGCCTCATGTATTAGAGGTCAAAGAAGGTTTAGCTTCACTGTTTGAGTAATAGTTTGGCACGGTTCTTATTTTATTCAAATTATAGCATGTCTTCCACTGCAGGTATTACTGGAATGACCCCTGAGTTTGGTGTACCTGAATTCACTTTCTTCCTCTGAAGCAGGTCTAGTTACAGAAATTGTTATTTTTACTCCCTATGAAAATGTGGTATTTTCTCCAGCTTTTATCAGTGTGGGGCAACACTTCTGATCTGGTATAATGCTTTAAATTACCAGATCTATTTTGCATTGATTGGCCACTAAATAAACCTAGACAAAAGCCATCTATACTAGAGCTGGACAATTCGGGATCATTAATCAACGTGTGTTTTTGTTACCATTTTACTGCCTAACTCTACGAGTAACTTGTCACAGCTGGGTTGCTTTTATGTTTTCACACACTGTGTGATGGATTAAACTAGTTAGCTGGCTAGATAGATTATATGCATTAACACTTAACAGCTTTTCTCAAGCACTGCACAAAGCACAAGGCTTGCCTTATATAACGCTTTAAAGGATCTGACTTGCTGTGTTTTATTCTGTGTTGATTCTTTTCTCTGGCCATGACTAAATAATGGAAATAAAGACAATTTTGAAATGAATTGTATTTCTCGGGAGGTTCTTGCTGAAGTTTAATGGACAGTATTGCTGGGCTTCTGTTCTTTTACACTAGCCATATTCTTATTTTTAGCAAAACTACTTATAAATTCCTGAAGCAATCTAATTCAATTTGGGGTCAGTTTGCCACTTTTTGTTCTCTTCTGGAGGTTGGCAGCCTTTTCGCTGTTGTGCTACCTTGGTTTGCACAGTTTAGTAGACCATCATCCCACCGATGCACCGATATGGAAGCTTTTTGGGTCAAGTTGTGAAAGTCTAAAATTTATGCTCCTAGGACCTTTACAGACCACAATCATGGAAGTTACCACACTGTAACTAATCACATGGGCACCTCTAGCTGTCCTCATTCTACCCTAGCTATATCAGTTTTGATATAAATGTTTGTTTTGCACCAATGTTTTTGTGATGATGCTTTCTCTGCTTGGCAGTACTTCCTGTTCTTTGGTTTGCCTGCAGCAGACATCTCCATGTTTCAAGCCTGACACCCAAGTTCCTCTCTAAGACCTTCCCCCATGCTACCCATCTTTCTCAGGAATGGTGGGATATTAGGGGGTTTCCCACCAGACCTCATGGTGCCTGGTACGAAAACTGCAAGCATCCTCCCATCAAACAACAGTGACTATGTACATGGGTTAAGCTTCATTGGTTGTAAGTGTTGGTGGTAGCAAGTGTTAGCAATGCTGTACATACAGTACTTCTGGAAATACAATGCTTCCCTTAGCTCAGATGGCCTGATGGGGGCATCCTATGGTATTTAGATTTAACAGATAGTCCAAAAGGGTAGGTAGCCAAGCCTACTAAGCAGAATCAGCAACACATTCTACACAATACTAAAATATAACTTCAGATGAACAACGAAAAGACAATACTTAGTGGCCATGCAGTACAGGGTGCTAGGGTGATTAGCTCTACATGTTTATTTCTGAGGGGTGGCACCAGCACAACTGATTGTTTTTGTTGTAATCTATACACTCTTAAGGAAGCTCCACCTGTGCTGTCATTTATGTGCAGCTTCACTAGGTTGCTACACAGCTGTATGTCAGCACCTGGACGTTTGTGTGACTGACCCTGGGGCTCCTCATGCCATCCTGTCCCTGGGCTTTCCAGACCTGTTCCAGCCTGTGCTCTCAGGGGACCCTGCTCTGTCTGTGACACGTCATTGCTATAGACAGGCTAGGTCTCAGGTTACTGGGATTTTACATTATTGGATTGAAAAATGTCTACAGATGTGCTTATTTATACAGTCACAGGTAATATTTTGAAACCTCATGAGCTTAAAAACAATCCAATCACAACTATGTTGTTGGAACGGGCTACAGCTTTGTTACTTTGAAGGATACAACAACCCTGTGTGATTCACGAACTGTATTAGTTGTACTCCAGCGCTAGTAGGTGGAGTACTCTTAGAACAATTGCATAATGAGTTCTCAGCATAAATACCAGACTGAACAACACTTATTTCACATTTATGATCAAAGAGGGCCAGGAAGGGCACTTAGATAGGTGGAAATATTTGAAGCACATACGTGAAGAGAAGATAGTCCCTTAGCTAGAGTGAATGTCACCAGGTGGGTGAAATAGACAGTAATGAAACAGATATGGAGAGAGTAAAAAGCACCTGTTAAAGCAAGCCCCTATTTAATCACAGTAGAAGAGATTATGGGTATCATGGAAGTGGTGGGTTTTAAAGATAGAAAGATACAGTAATACTTCCAGTGCTGACAGAGAGACATAAATATGAGAAGGAGGTAGTGGAAAATCTGACAAATACCTGGTCAGAGTGATGACGTTGGAACCAACAGTTTGACTGTGTATCTTATGAACCTATTAGGGTGAGGATAGATAATGGTATTTGAAGGCAGAAGTTGCTGACTGATTCTATGAAAAAAGGAAAAAAGGATGATAGTGGCCAGGGGAAAGTGAAAATGACACACAAAAAGGA
This sequence comes from Stercorarius parasiticus, assembly GCA_013396915.1. Classification (NCBI taxonomy): domain Eukaryota; kingdom Metazoa; phylum Chordata; class Aves; order Charadriiformes; family Stercorariidae; genus Stercorarius; species Stercorarius parasiticus. The sequence continues at coordinate 19,664 of VWZL01000394.1, forward strand.
CATGTTTAACTTTCTGTGAGACTGTCAACACAACATTTTTAAAGATGACTCACAAAAGCCAATATGTGAAATATGGAGAACACAGAGAAGAGCTTTGGCTGTGATGAGGAAGACAGAAAAAATGATGTCTTCGGTGCTCTGTTCATGGTGTGGTACAATATGTATGCAAATGCCTGGAAGAAAAGCCAGATTCAAAGTGATGCACAAATCTAGTCTTGCACTAACCCTAGATGTACAAAGACTAGTCATGTGACAATGAGTTTGCCCCAACAGGTAAACACACAAGTTATGTGTGTCAACATAACTGCAATCTCAGTTTTATTTTGCACTTCTTGTGACATTCTGGTAGGCATTACTGCCGGTCATATCAGCTGGAAATATATTGTAGCATGATAAAAAAAGAGAAAAATTTGATTAAGAACTTTGTTTTTTTGCTCCTATAACTTACAAAAGTGTTAAGTATATTTTTAAAAGGAGCTATGCAAAATGCGGATTTGGAGTTTAGAGAAGTAGTATCGTTCCTTTTAAAAATAACTGTAGCTAAGTATACACACGCTGGTTAAATGCCTTCCTAAATCCAAGTTTGTGGTAAAATAACAGATTATAAACTAGTAAAGGAATAGAATTCTAATCAGAAGTCTGATTATATAGATATTCATTCCCATCTCAAGGATTTTCTACATTATTCCTGAGAGGTAGAAGTAATTTAGATTTAGGAATAAAATTGCCAAGTAGTAATGCACAAAGTATCCATATAGTTTGTGTTCGGTTTTGTTTTGTTTTATTTCCTCCTATTAGAACTTTTTTTTTCAAAAAAGGGATACTTTTAAAAATGAACAGAATAAGAAGGTAATTTTTTCCCAGTCCTTTTCTCATAAGTTAGAACTACACAGAAAGAAAAGGTTAAATCATAGACTCTTGTTTGAGCTGTTCAATCTTTTCAAGGACATAATGTGATGTGACAGCCACGTTTCATCTTTTGGGAAGTCATTAGGTCTTATCACTTTGGAGGAAGCTGGGATCTTCACTCAGTTACTCTTTTACCAGAGTAGAGGCTAGGAAATGGATGGAGAAATGTTCTCTATACAGCCACTTTTCTATTGATCCTTGCAGTAGAACTACAGTTGAAGATATAAGTGTGGAATTGAGCACTCTTAGGCTAGCAGTAACTTATCACCCCCTGGGAGCATGGAGGAAGTGGAGGAGAAATTTGTTTTCAGCAGGATTCTCAGGTGCGTAATGTCTCTGAGAGACTGTAGCTCTAATATTGTGCTGCTACAGGCTGCATCTCTGCCTTTGTTGTTTCAAGCAGTCCTGATTTGCTGTGTACATATATAAATTTCCCAATATTCCCCTTTTAAACTGTCTTATCACCTTTACAGGCAGATTTGTGACTGAAAATCAGTATCTAGGTACAATAGCTGGAGAAAGTGATGTTGGCATCAAACACAATGCAAAGAAAAGAAGCAGCGAATCCTGTCCAGCACCACCCGAAGAACTCACTAGTCTCAGATTATCATTTGAAGAGTGTATATCTGCTCTGACAAATTGCCTGGTGGTTTTGTGATGTCGATTAATGTCCACTAGCGGCTAGGGTGAGAGCATTGAACCTGTGTTCACTTGTTCCCCAAGCCAAAAATTCTAGCTCACTGTGCCTGAATTGAAAGGTCTGGGTGACTTAATGTTTTAACCCACTGCACTGCCAATATCCCAGATATTGTTACTTTCTTCTTAAGTCTGTAACACCGTCACAATGACTGCCACCTCCTTAGCAGTGCAGGGACAATGAAAGCATAGAAGTAACAAAGCACTAAACAGTTGAGTAGCTATTATCTATATGAAAAAAAAGCACCCCACCCTTTCTGAAAGGACCAGCCTCAAAAAAGTGCTAAAATTTCATCAAATTAATCTTTTTTTCAGGAAGGATAAAGAGAACATGTCATAGTTCCTCCCACATGGATGGCCTAGCTCCTGAGATTGTCACTGACTTCTCTGGTTTGTAAGTGGGCTTATGAGCAAATGTTCTTGATCACATGACTAGTTCTATTGCTCTAACTTATTATTCCTTACCTCTTAAGATTCCTCAGCAAAGCCAGTCATTTTCATCCCTGAAAATAACAAGCAGAGCAGCACATCCAGTTATGTTACACTGACAGGATGTCAAGAAAATGAAAACAAATGGTTTGAGTAGTCCTTCAGGGGATAAAGAGTTCAGTTACTAAGCTACCCACCAGAAACTGTGATTTAGTCATCTGGGATGGTTTTATTTCTTTTTCTTCTGTAGGTTTAACCACTTAAATCTCTGTTTTATTGTGAGAGAAAGATATCAGAGAAATTTGGGACTGCTTTTGGCATGGCCAGAGTTTGTGGACTGCTGTGCTGACAAGTGCTTGGTTAAAGGAAAAAGCAACAACACTAGCTATGTCCTTATTTGCTCAGGTTTGTGAGCACGTGTATTTTTAGATTGCGCTGCAAAAAGGTGGGTGACCTACTTGGTGATATTTGTGAATGTACTGTTATAAATGCAACATGTCTCCTGCATGCTCTTTCCCTCTCTGAATTTCTGTTTGAATCTTTTACTTCAGGGCTCAGGCCACTTAAACCGTTAATTAAAATAGACTGAATGAGTTATGAAGGAAGAGAAGTGAAAATCCAAATTGCTTTACCCTGTGAATGTAGAAAAAGAATTCTGCTAGCACAAATATGGAGCATGGAGAATTATCTTCTCTTAAACAGCCTAAATGAATCAGCTTCACTTCTACGATGCATACATAATACACATGGGTGAAATGTCTATACTGCTATTACCTCACACACAGCTGGGGAGTGTTGCTTAAGGTGCTTAGGGTTGCTTATGCTTGTTGGTGTTTGGCTAGGAAATATAGACCAAAGTCTTCGTGTAGGTATTTAAATCCCCTTTACAGAACTTTGTGTAAAGTAAATTGTGAAAGACAGGGATTAATAGCGTAATAATTACTCATAGTCGGTTCTCTACTGTACTCTCTTAGTTTGTACAAACTGATTTTCATAGTGGATGTGAAAAGCGACTTTGTGACTTCACAGTCCAGGCCCTTGCATATTAAACACACAGGCTCACAGATTAACATTACCATTAGCAGTGATGGGGGTATACATCTTCAGCAGTGCCAGGGTGATGTATCAGGAGCTACAGATGCTTTCTATCTTATAGCATTAGCCTATGTCTCGTGTAGGCATACTATCCAACACTGAATTGATACACTTGAAAATGCCAGCTATAGGCTTTGACTGCTGAATGGAAGATGTACATGTTCTTATCCTTTAGAAGTACTGCAGTGTGCTATGGCGGGTTGACCTTGGCTGAACACCAGGTGTCCACCAACCTGCTCTGTCACTCCCCCTCCCCAACTGAACAGGGGGAGAAAACATGACAAAAGGCTTGTGGGTCAAGATAAGAATAGAGGGATCACTCAAGAATAACCATCATGGGCAAAACAGACTTGACTTGAGGAAATTTAATTTATTGCCAATCAAAAGTTGGAGGAGGATAATGAGAAATGAAAATAAATCTTAAAACACCTTCTTCCCACCCCTCCCTTCTTTCCAGCTCAACTTCACTCCCAAATTCTTTACTTTCTCCTCCAGAGTGGCACAGGGGGATGGGGAATGGGGGCTGTGGTCAGTTCATTACATGCTGTCTCAGTTGCCGCTTCCTCTTCATGCTCTTCCCCTGCTCTAGCTTGGGGTCCCACCTGTGTCAGACAGTCCTCCATGCAATTCCCCAATGTGTGTGCTTTCACAGGCTGAAGTTCTTCATGAACTGTTCCAGCACGGGTCCTTTCCAATGGGATACAGTCCTTCAGAAACATATTTCTCCAGTATGGATCCTCCACAGGATCACAGGTCCTGCCAGAAAATCTGCTCCAGCATGGGCTCCTCTCCACAGGACCACAGGTCCTGCCAGGAGTCTGCTTCAGCAGGGGCTCTCTATGGGGTCACAGTCTCCTTTAGGTGCATCCCTCTGCTCTGAGATGGAGTCCTCCATGGGCTGCATGTGGATATCTGCTCCACTGTGGACCTCCATGGACTTCAGGGGTACAGCTTGCCTCATCATGGTCTTCGCCACGGGCTGCAAGGAAATCTCTGTTCCAGTGCCTGGAGCCCCTCCTCCCCCTCCTTATTCACTGACCTTGGTGTATGCAGTGCTGTTTCTCCCAAATGTTCTCACTCCTTTCTTGGCTGCTGGTGCACAGCAGTTTTCTCCCCTTCTTAAGTATGTTATCACAGAGGAGCTACCACCTTTGCTGATTGGCTGAGTTTTGGCCAGTGGCGTGTCCATTTTGGAGATGGCTGGAACTGTTTCTGACTGACATGGGGGAAGGTTTGGGCTTCTTCTCACAGAAGCCACCCCTGTAGACCCCCAGCATCAAAACATTGCTGTGCAAACCCAATGCATCCATTGCATCTTTCTAAAAGCATGAAGAAAAATCTCCTGCTTGTACCTCTGTCCTACCACTCGCTCAGATCAGTAGGATTTAGACTGCTGGGGAATCATGACATTAAAGACAGAGAATCATAGAATGATAGAATACCTTCATTGGAAGTGACCTCAAAGATCATCTAGTCCAACCTTTCTTGGAAAAAGCATGATCTAGAAAAGATGGCCCAGCACCCTGTCCAGATGAATCTTAAAAGTGTCCAATGATGGCAAACATTCCACTTCCCTGTGGAGATTATTCCAAGGGCTGATTGTTCTCATTGTGAAAAATTTTCCTCTTGTGTCGAGTCAGAATATCCCCCAGAGTAACTTGTACTCATTACCCCTCGTCTTTCCATGTGACTCCTTGTAAAAACGGAATCTCAATCTTTGTAGCCAACCTTTAAGTACTGGAATGTGGTGATAAGGTCTCCCCTAAGCCTTCTTTTCTCAAGGTTAGACAAACTAAATTCTCTCAGCCTTTCCTCATATGGCAGGCTTCCCAGTCCTTTGATCATCTTTGTGGCCCTTCTCTGGACCCTCTCCAGCCTGTCCTCATCTTTTTTTTTATAGCAGGGACCAAAACTGAACACAGTATTGCAGGTGTGGCCTGAGAAGCACTGAGTAGAGTGGTATAACGACTAATGACTTCTTTACCTCTGCTGGTGATGCCCTTGTTGATACAACCCAGCATCCTGTTGGCTTGCTTTGCTGCAGCAGCACACTCATATTGAGCTTGTTGTCCATCAAGACACCCAGGTCCCTTTCCACAGAGCTAATCCCTAGCCAGGTAGATCCCAGTATGTGCTGCACTCCTGGATTATGTTTTCCCAGGTGCAAGACCTTACGCTTGTCCTTGTTGAACTTCATAAGGTTCTTGTTAGCCCACTCTTCCAGCCTATCCAGGTCTTCCTGCAGGATAGCTCTCCCTTCCCAAGTGTCCACTTCCCCACTCAGTTTGCTATCATTGTCAAACTTTGCCGTGGTACACTTGATCCCATCATCCAGATCACTTATGAAGATATTAAGCAGCATTGGGACCAATATCGATTCCTGCAGACCCCCCGCCTGTGACAGGCTGCCAGTTTGAAAAAGAACTGTTTACTGCCACCCTCTGTGTGGAGCCTGCCAGCCAGTTCCCCATCCGCTGCACTAGACCACTTGCCTAGAGCCATGCAAAGTTTTCCTCACTGTGGTACAAAAGCTTTGCTTATGGTCACGGTTTGCAAGCAGTTTCAGGAAAACTCAGGAAACAAGTGACAGCAACAGGAATTCTGTCCGGTTTCAGAAGTAAAATTATTCTCTCCTGCCTTCTCAGGAAGGACACTTGGTGGGATTGTGGTTTATAAGTGAATGAAAGAAAGTAGGTATTATTTTCACCTGTTATTATTTGAACAATAGCCTCACATTCCTGTAATATAATATGTCTTAGTGTGTTTATGGCATTTTAAACTATAAATTAATTTGTAATAGGTGTTCTTAGACCAGAAAATAGAGAGAAGTCTTAAAAAATTTCATATAAATTGAAAACATATATAGAATTTTCAGCTGTATTTTCTACCTCCTTCTATGAAAATTACAGGTATTTGAAGGCAGGATCTTGAAATGCAAGTGCCACTTCAGCTATATTGTGCTGTAACTTACATGGCACTTCACTAATATTATGGATTTTTACAAGGCAATTCTTCCTAAAAGTTATTTTATCTTTCCTGTTTTCAGTCAGCCTTATAGAAGGTGGAGAACTGGTTTAACTGTCTTTTCCATGACCCTTTTTTTCCAATAGCTCACATTCAAAGCAAAGAGGGAAATTTCATATATACTGCATCAGCCATCTGTATATGAAATGTTTAGGTGTATTAGCATTCTGACTTTTTGGAGTTTTTAATTAGCCCTTGAACTACAACATATTTTTAAGGAATTTCAGTGATTAAAGGTTATAGAAGGGAATAGTTGACACAGATATTTTCCCTCTCTTATTATAATTGTCTTTTTGCTAACAGTGTATTAACTTTCAATGGAAAGTATCTTGAGGCCCGCTTAAAATATGCACACTCTTTATTAAGCACGTTATGTTATTTATTCCATTGCCAAGTCTTAGTGAGGATAGCTGAGATATTTAAAATAATATGGAAGCTATGCTGGAATGACTACTAATTTTTTAATAAATGGTTTAATAAAATCCAATATAAAATGGAAGACCAAGAAGTTTAAGTTACTGCTAACTGTGGGAGACTTTCTATTGTGTTTTTTTATAAGGAGAGGCAGAAATTTTAAAAAAACATGATTAGGAGAACTAGCTATTTACTCCTTGCCAAAGAAAGACCTTGTGTATTGGATTTCAAAGGCCTTCCATTATAGTGTTCTTTAAAAGCAGCCAGGGAGCAGATGCCACTGTACTGGGTAGCCTTTCCCCTTTTTATTTTGGTGAGATGTACTGCTTAAGGTCATGAACATTTTATTTTGACTCTTCCTGAGCCAGTAGTGAGTATTCACTGACTATTCAGTCCTGATTAAGTCCCTGCTACCAGGCATTCTGACATTGCTCAAGAGATCTCTAAATCAAGACTCAAATGTCTTTATAAAGCAAATGTTGCAACTGAAGCAGAAATTATGAGGCTGATGCAGGAATTGCTGGGTGACGTTTATGGTTTCTACTATGCAGGAGGTCAGATGTTCATAATTCTTTGAAGTCTATGGGTTTCTCCTCTCTTAGGGGACACACTACTCCCCCCATGTGATTAAAGACTATATTCTAATGCTACTCGGTGATATTTCTTGGTATGCTCATATGAATAGCTAATGTCAGATTAGCTTGTTTGCCACAGTGTATAGAGATGCACTTTTGTGTGTGTGCAGTCTGTTCTCAGAGAACTAAATAAATATCTAAAGGGAAACAAAAAGGCTCCACAAAATCTTTTTGGGCTTTCACCTCAAAAGAAAAATTTTGTCAGTTTTCTTCTCTGTCCCCACCAGAGAACAATTGGGAAATCCCTCACTTTTCCCCAGAGCGCCCTGCTGTTTAAACACACGGGGTTAATGAAGTGCAAGGTGTGCTTGAAAAATGCTCTGGTAACCCAGAACCTCTAGCATGAGGGAAATTGCCAATCCCTGAACCCGCCAATCCCTGAACTCATCTTTCACATTGCCATCTTCAATAGCTCATTAATGGTACTAACAAAAAGTGTTTTATCTTTAAAATTTAAACATCTATGAAGTATGGATGAGAAGTGGAATCTCACATCAGGATACTAATTCTGATTAAACATATATTCACCCATTTTTCCCCCTGACAGTTGTATCTGTCAGCATATATCTTTGTGCCGTGTTACAAAGCCATGACTTTGCTAATGCTGTAGCTGATACTGCAAAGGACATTGTGTTTATTATATGTCTAGTACCTTTGCACGTGTGACTGTGTTTTAGTGTCCCTGAGATCTTTTTTGCACGGCTTTTAAATGCCATTTTAATAATAATAATAAAAAAGTGTAGCTACAATTTCTTTTCATATGTGCTTAGTTTCAGGCGTGGTAATACGACAGCATATTTCCTGCTCTGCTATAGAACATGATTCTGAGAATTTATATGTGAATTTTTTGAGTACATATGGTACATGTTTTGTTTTTACTAATTTGATTCCCCTTGCCATTTTTGTGTATTACGAATTCTGTTACTGGAAAATCTCCATACATTTCAACAAATAGGTGAAGCAATTGCCAAAGCAAGATACATGCATATCCTGAAAACTATGAAATGGAAATGTTTCCAGCAGAAAACAGATTTGGTAAAAGAATCAGTTACCTCTTTGAGGTGACACAAGGGATGAATTTAGAACATAGTTGTTCTTTGCTTTATTTATAATTTTTGCTAATATTAACCCTTCAAATTTTTTCTAAGCAAATCTTATTCAAGAATAAAACACTAAAGCATCAATAATGTGTTTTGCCCTTAAAAGCTTGAGTTGAACAGAAATGCATATTTTTCAATAAGGATGACTCCTTTTGGAGAATAGTATTCATGTGAATTTTGCAGAATCTAGTATTTGCTGAAAAGAAAGTCTTGTCTTTTGTTTGCTTGTTTGCTTGTTTTGCTGTTTGTGTGTGAATGCTTCAGCAGTTATTTCACTGCCTAGTGAAAATCATCTAGGGACTCCAGTGAAGTTACAGTCCTCATCTCCTATATTCCTAGATTCTTCCTTTTAAAAAGCACACTTGGCTTATGCAGAACATGGTCATGTGCTGCAGTGTATTTGTTTCTGTTCAGGCCATTTGTTCACTAAGATTTCTTTTGTCTCCAAAACCCCAAACTAAGAAAAAAGCCATCACCTCCTGCCTTAAAAGGACTGTAAAATTGTGAAGATAGTATGAAATAGACATTTGGATTCCTTACTCAGACCTAGTGTAATCCCCCTTTTCCTTTGAATGTCAGTTTCCTGGATGGTAGATGTTGGGGTGGCATTTGTGGTGTAATTTCTGCAAGCAACTATTGCAGAAGCAGCCCATTAGCTCCTTTCAGATGACTTTGTGGATCATCACTAGCCATGAGTAAATCTGAAGCAGAGCTCAGAGGTGACAGAGCCCCTGTCTTATGAACCTTACAGTCTGTACCTTTTTCCTGAGTCAGAAACCTCCCGTAAATCCCCTTCCTACCTTTTCCAAAGTCTACGGAAAGACTGACAAGCAGTGAGAGGTCAAGGGGGTGATGAAGGCTTAGCTCATGACTTGTCTCTGTTCTAGTGCTAAATATGTCCCTAAGACTCTGAAATACAGGAGAAGTCTCTGCAAATCAAGCTGTGACTAATCTTACTCTGTACTGCTGTAGAATCTTTTCTCTAATTTAGAAATCAAGTGTACAGTCAGCATTGACTATTTATTGGCTGGTTATCTAGAGGACTAATGTCAGCAGCTGGTATGTTATTGACTACGTATGAATTTTTCAGAGAGGGGGTGATGAGATTACCTTATTTTCTGTATTTATTATTATTAACTTTTCTCCTTATCCAGTCATCTTGTTGAATAATGCAAATTACAGCAATACTAGACAAATCTCTAGCCTAATTTGTTGCCTTGTCTGAAACATGTAATGCCTTGAAAACTGGCAGAAAACACGTGTAATAAGTGTCAATAAGCGACAGCTTTCTCTTTGTATTCAGTGAGCAATTTCACAACACAACTGTGAAGTTAACCTCCTCTAGTCATTCTTAATGTAAAGATACAACTGCCGATTACCTGTTATTGACCAGATTATTTACAAAATATAATCTATGTCTCTGCTTGGTGTGATTCTGTTCTTGGAGTTACCTCACTCCTGAATTCTCTCATGAGAGCAGGGAATCTAGAAGAAGGATGTAAAAGCCCTTTTTATGAGGGATATTTTGACTTCTTCAGAAAGGAAGACCACTAATTATTTTCAATGTTTTGTTAGTCAGGGCGTATTTTAAACCCAACCCAAAACTGTTGATTTTTGACGTAATACTTAAATTGAAATAATATTAATGTTGTTAAGTCTCTGCCTTAAAAGAAAGAGCAACATAAAATTTCCAAACATTCAATATGTTAAGAGAATTAATTGACAGATTTTACTCTTCAGCATATCTTTACTTAAAATATGACTGGTTGGTAAACTGGAAGAAAAGTAAATTTTATGAACTTAACTCAAAAAAACGTCGATCAAATTATTTATATTCCAAGATTAACCCTTCAAACTGGAAGAGCGTAGATTTAGATTAGATATATTAGGAAGAAATTTTTCACTCTGAAGGTGGTGAGTCACTGGAACACATTGCCCAGGGAAGTTGTATAGGCCCCATCCCTGGAAGTGTTCAAGGTAGATGGGGCCTTGAGCAACCTCAGGAGGTGTCCCTGCCCATGGCAGGGAGTTGGAACTAGTTGATCTTTAAGGTCCCTTCCAACCTAAACCATTCTATGATTCTATGAGGAGCAGTACAAGTGCTAAATATATTTCAACAAAGAGAATAGTTGAGTTACGCTTAGTAACAGAATAACTCTCAGCAGAAAAGATTTGGGAGTTTTAAGATAGATAATTAAAAGAGATCAATATAATACATTTTCCATATGCGCTGTAAATAAAGAATTTGATCATGATTTAAGCATTTGAACATTACTTTTACGCTTATTTTTAAATATTTATTTCAAAAATAATGCTCATCGGCTGAAATCTTCACAAAGGTTTAGGTTTGGCCTGCATACTTCAGGTTTCACTGAACACTAAAAGAAGTGCTTTGTACCCACGCTAGAGATACCTGACGCAGAAATGTAAAGCTACGTAGGAAGGTGTACTGAAACCACCACAGGCAGCCGAGCAGGCTGGTGCTGGCAGGCAGTGCTGGTGTCGCTGTGCGCAGCTCAGGGGCAGCCTCAGGTAGCAGAGCTCTACCTTGTGCAAGTGTCTTTGATTGCATTGCAGTACTGATGCACAGATACAAATGAAGGGTTGTCATTACACATCAAGCAGAGGAGACGTTTTTTTTGTCGCAAAGTGAAAAAAGAAGGAAGAGCATGAACTCTAGAAACAAGCCACAAAGAAATTCAAATCACCGAGAGGAAACAACTGAAGGAGCCGCAGTGCTTAGAAAGATTTTGGGCAAAAAAGATTTACAAGTGCCACACAATCAGGCAGTGCGTTAAGAGGATAGTGAAAGATTAAAGAAGGTAAAAGCACACATAGCTTGATCAAGGCTAAGAACTGAAGGGAGCTCAGTACAGTTTTCCTTGTTCCTTTTGGACACACCAGCAAAGTCCATCCATGCAGGGCAGAGGAATGCTGCTAAGGAAGTGTATCACTGCCTGTCTCTTACTGGAAAAGGCTCCCTGCTATGACCATGTGTCTCTGGATGTGCTGCCGCTTTGATTCAATTCCAGTGTTGCCACCTTGCTGCTTCAGACCGAACCTTGTGTTATATCTGCCTGGCGCTAGATTGCCTTGTGAACAACATATGTAGAAATTTCAAGTTCCTTAGGAAATAACGCTTTAGTTATATGAACATAGGGTACGTAATCTTACCTGAGTCCTTCTCCATCTTCAATTGCTACTATGTTACTTTTAGATTTTGTCAGTTTAGGGCTTAAAAAAAGAAAAAAACCCACCCTGTTTTAAACTCAGCATTTTGGGTTTTTTTCTAATTGTTTCTTGCTGCCTCAGTCCTAGAGGCTTCATTAGTATGTGACAAACTGGATCCATGTGACTTTAAGTTCTGTGGCAGAAGGATGCAGTGCATCAATTCAGAGCTGTTTTTCAAGTGTCACAGAGTAGCTGGGTTTCCACTCGGTGGAACTGGAGAGTGCCAGTTTGTGTCAGATTGATGAATTATGTAAAACCTGGTTTCCTTATGTATTATTAATCACCTCAAACAAAGGAAGAAGTTTTAATTAATTTCTGATGATTTTTACCTGTTACCTCCAAAGTTACCTATTCAAATTAAAACCTTCTGTGCTGAAGACCTGTATCTTGGTAAAAATACAGTGAGTCTTTGTTACCAGTGTCTGTTGAAAGATTTAGAAATTTATACAAAAGTCTATAGTGTTTAAAGGAATTCAGGGTGATACTTTTGAAACATCACCAAGAGAGCCTGTATCTACAGTATTTTAATGTAGGAGTAAGTTAGTTACCTGAAAAGCTTCATGGAAGGAGTGCCTGTATGCATGATCAGAGGCATAAATAGTTGAACACATGGTCCCCCCTTTTTTATTTTTTGGGTAGCAGCTGAGATAACATAAAACCTGTGATTAACTTTACAATTCTATGTAAGTACATTATAGACTGTTTGTCCAATGGAAATCTGACCTCGCTGTGCTTCATTTTGCAATGTTGCTTTACTTCATTTTGAAAATAATGTATATATCAGTGACCATGTAAGAAAAGTATTTCCACTGGGGCTCATTCATTTGTCATGTGAACAAAACTTAAAATAACTCTGCATCCAAGAGATTCCACACTGTGGAAAAGCCTTACAGCGGGATTTAGTTTCAGTGTGAACAGAAGAACACAATAGGCAGACTGATATTTTCTCTGAGCCAGAGGTACAAATTAAGTGCCTGAGGCCGCTTCAATGTTGAGACCAAGTTTTTCTGTACTACCACGCTCCTTCCTTCCTTCTCTGACTGAATGCATGATTGAAGTACAAAGTTTGATGTGTTCCTTGTTTCCTTTTGTCTTGGTAAAATGCAAACAAAAGCCCCGACTTTTTGAAAAAGCTAGCTATAAATGTTGTCCATAAACTTATGAGGTTGCACTGTGCAGATAGGATTACCTATCCTGCTGTGTACAAATAACTGGTTATAAATACCTGGAAATTAGAGTCATCTATCTACTTCATATCCTGGAATTAAGAATGGCAATCTATGGTGAGGTGCGTAAATAAAGTATTTTTTTAAAAGGTGAATTAGTGTTGAAAACAAATGGACATGACTTTCCTCTCTGTTCATTAAAGACACTCAAGAGTATTGCCACTCATATTGGCAAAAAATCTGTGCAAGTGAGACATGAAATCAAGTTGATTGACTTCAGCAGGAAGTATGTGTACTCTCGGAAAGTTAGTGTGCTATATTTAGGAACATTTAAACTGCCTAAGATTTTGTCCTCAGAGTCTCTTATTCAGGAATGAAATGCAAATCTGGGAGCTGAAATTCCCCTCTGGAGGACACCAGTATAAATGGAAGCTCTCTGAAGTCAGTTGGTACCGGTAAAGGAGATGCCAGAATCAAGCAAAAGGTATTTTGCTCTTTCACGAATTTGCTTCCTTTTGATAGCATGGAGGACACAAGCTTAATGAATGTTATTCACCTGCTGACAGCAGAGATTGACTCTAATCACTGGAAACTTAACTGCTAACAACTTTGAGCAAAACCAAGGTGGTTTCTGTTTCTGCACATTTTGTGTGTTCCCCTGCTGTATCTAATGTGCACCTTTTCAAAAACTTTTCAGGAAAAAAGCTAATTTTGAATTTACAATAACACTCAAATAAATAACATTTTATTTGATAGATACATTAACAGGAAATTCTAATTTATTAGTATCATGAAGATTATGGACTTGGATGCAATGTTCACAATTTTGTAATATTCTTTCCCTAATTTATGAGCATTAATTGAGTTGGAATTGAAAGTTCTGAAGGAGTCATGGCACAAGAGACCTTTTTCAGATCATATAGTAACTGTATTTTTGTATAACATGCAAGCCTATGCTTTCTTAAACAAACATATGACATATTATTCACATCAAACCCGCCATCTCTCCCTTTCTCACCTCAAAAGTATGCTCCACTATAGTAATATGGTTGCCTTAGGTCATTGTGGAGTGTTGGGTATACATCATAGGATATGATCGTATATGATGAGGTTTGACACAATGGGATGTATATAGGACTACTCTACAAATTAAAAAGAATTCTCCATTTTATAAGAAGCAGGTATTATTTTCTAAATGGATTGCAGAAAAAGTGTTAACTTGACTGTTAATATGATTTACAACATGATGCACACTGGTATTCCTAGCTGTGTTCTGCTGGGAAAAACAAGCAGCAACATCTACCTAAACTTTAAACTGATTTAATGCATACAAAAATCTACGTCAGTTATTATCCCAAGTGTTCTAAGATCAGAATTAGGAAGAAACATTTATTTTTTTTTTTAATAAACTGTGCAAAAATTTCACACTTCCTCCAACCAAAGATTTCTCTCTAAGATTATACATCAGCATTCTCCATGTCCCAGTGGACATATAATTATGGAATTGTAGAACAGCGCCTATGCATCCTCTTTACATGAAAGATGGTGGTTATGTGTTTAAAGTTGCACAGAGCCACTGGCACCTGGAAAAGTACTCTGTGGAAGTATACCATACTCTTCCCCTGTTATTCTAGTCTTTCTCAAAGTATTTCCTAACAACATTGTCAGAGATAGAATTCTAGACTAGAAGGAACTTTGATCTGATTCAGAGTGACTACAGTTACTGTCAAGGGAGACTACAGTTTTATTCCTTTTTTTGCCTGACTGTCATGTTTTCATGACATTTACTCTGTTCTTGTGCTCTCATGTGCCAGAGAGACAATTCTTCTCCAGGTACCTGGTGAGCGGGTCTGACATATGTGCTAAAGACCATACAGATTGCTAGATGTTGATGTGAGATTCTCCCCGGTCAGAGTAACAAACCTGGTCTTCTTCTGCTACAACTTAAATTATGCCAACCATAACCTTGGGCATATTTGAGCTGCTCTTTTCCCTACCATTACAGACACCTCAAGTGTAAGTGGCATGTTGGCTTCTTTTTGTGCATCCTGAGACACACAGCTAAAACCTGAAGCAGTGTGAAATGCTTTGGCATAATCAAAGCCTTTGACCTTAATGTAATGAAACTCAACTGTACTTGTATTATCTGTAATTAAACAATTTCAGACTACATGGTCGGAGTACTTTTGGTATGAAACTTACTACATTTTAATTTATTAAAATAATTTAATCTCTTTAAATGAAGAAAAAAAAAGAAGGAAAGGATCTTCAAAAATTTTTGAAACACAACTACTCACTTCTTCCCAGGCTCCATGTTCTTTGAAGACTGATTTCATATTGACTCCCTAACCGAACATTCTTGAACTTTTTTTCTTCCCAACTTTGTATCCAAAATCTGTATCTCATCTGGTCTTTATCTCACAGCTGTGATAAAGCAAAAGAGACCATGTTAATGATTTTAATTGAGGATGATATTTTCTCTTCTGAATCATTTTAGATAAAGATTGCATAGCATATGCTCTTTTGATCTATTCAGAGAAACAGCGAGCTCTGTAGTTTGCTGTCAAGATAATTTAAATAAATGCCAGTGAAGCTTTGAGAAGTATTAGAAACCTAAAGATCCCAAGAAAATTGGGTCATAGGAGTGTCTACAGTGGAACACACCTGGCTTAACTACTCAGAAAAGTCTGTTTCTGCATTGTTCTGACTACTCCAGGCCACACCTGGAGTAGAGTGTGTCCAGTCCTGGGCTCGCCAGTACAAGAGAGACATGGACATTCTGGAGAGAGCCCAGCAAAGGGCCACACAGACAATTAAGGGACTGAAGCATCTCTAATATGAGGAAAGGCTGAGGGAGAGCTGGGAGTAATAAAAAGGGAGAAGAGAAAGCTTAGGGGGGATCTTATCAATGTCTATAATTACCTGAAGGGACGGTGCAAAGAGCATGGAACCAGGCTCTTCTCAGTGGTGCCCAGTGGCAAGACAACAGGTAATGGACACAAACTGAAATACAGGAGGTTCCTCCTGAACATCAGGAAACGTATATTCACCGTGAGGGTTACTGAGCCCTGGCACAGGTTTCACAGAGAGATTGTGGAGTTTCCATCCTTGGACATATTCAAAAGTCCTCTGGACACAGTCCTGGGCAACTGACTCTTAGGTGGCACTGTTTGAGCAGGAGAGTTTGGACCAGATGATCTCCAGAGGTGTATTTCTACCTTAAACTTCGTCTGACTTTGTGTGAACCCTTCTGAGGCCAATTGGCCATTCATAAGATCAAGAGCTACAAGTGTTTCACGTTTTTTAGAGCAATATTTTAAACCATTAGTGCCTGAATGTGAAATATACAGCAGTGGCCTGGATGAGTGTAAATTTGTTTGATTTCTGTCTCATTTCCTAAATTGCAAAAGACATATCAAGGGGAATATTTTGCTATTTCAGTTAATGATCTTGCTGAAACAACACGTACTACTTCTCTTGCTTTCTTTATGACTTCTGTAGAGATAACTTCAGTGCTACTTATCTGCCTTCAATTTTTTTTTAAAATCTCATAGCTTTTGAATATCCATTTTCACATGATGTTTGGCCACTGATCCCTTGTTGGCCAAGTATAAGTGTCACCTTATGTAAACAGTTTCTTCCCTTAGAGCAAGCCTACATCAAATATTTTTTTTTTTTAGCTTCACCAAGCTTTTATTAGACAAAAGTATTTTTTGCAAATTCTGCAGAGTGAATCTGACTAGTGTCATTGCTGATAGACACATATGCAACATATATAGTATGGAAATTAACCTTACTAATAGCTAAGTGAAGAAGAAAAAATACTTTATACTAACCAGAAAGTCAGATCAGTTGCAAAAAAGATAGGAAAAAAATAGCAAAAAAGATAGATCTGAGCTGATTTAGGTCATCCACTTGACTGAAAACAAAAGTTATACTGGTAGGCTTAAGAATAAAGACACTAAAAAATACATGAATTGTAGGGAGAAAAAAAAATCACCTTGGGAAACAGAGTTAATCATAAATAATACACCAAAGCTATTTGAACAATCTTTGGCAGGAGTAAAAAGAGACTCAGAGGAGCTGGGATTATAAATTGGTTAATGCTGAGCATTAGGGGGAACATAGCTGGAACCTACATGTTCAATTCTAGGAGACATATTTTAGGAAAGAAATTATGGAGCATGAAAGGTCTGAGGCTGAAAGATCAACATGAATCAGAGTTTCAGAGATCTTAATTATAAAAATCACTCAGGTGTGGCCTTTGATATACAGACTCAAATAAAAGGAAATTGGAAACCATCTTCTAGATATATTTTATGGAGGACCTCAAAGACAGGAACTGCTGCCAGGCAGAGGTTTAAGCTAGTTAGTTACTGCTGTGGGCCAGCCATACACTGAAAAACAGTCTCTTCCTCACCATTCTCTCTTGTTTGCATCCTTGGACAGGGTTCCAAATGTTTTTTAGCATCAACAAAAACGGGTTCCTGGTGAAAAGGATGTTATCTATAGAATAAAATTAAATCTTTCATCTAACAAGACAAATTGACAAATTCTCTTGTCTTTCAGAAACATAGTTTCAAATAAAGGTTGAGTGGAAAAGGAAAAATACTGTCAGAGCAAATTATTTTCTTAGACTACCTTGTTTGTTCAGGAATATGGTCACCTGCCCACGAATAGCAGTGGCCGAAAACAGTGAAAAGGCATTAAGTGCTTTCCACAGCATTCATCTCAACATTTGTGTCTGCCTTCAAGGATGTTGCTGTGCTCAAAATGACTGGCCAAAAATAAAGAAGGCAGAAAACAAGCTCACCTAGTGCAAAAGTTCTTTCCTGTGAAGAATTTGCAACAGAGCAAAGCAGCAAAATTAGAAGCAAGTAAAAAACTCCACCCTTACAGATTCAGTATAATGGTACTGACCATGCCTGTCACTGTAGCAACATTAACTTGTGGGCAAAGACTATGCAAAAATTCCCTTTGCAGTGTGGCATCAGGCTAAATGCAGTGTACTAATTCACTTCTGTGCGTGGTTGGCTAATTAAAAAAAGGTTTGAAAATATTGTCTTCCTCCTAAGCTAGGCTGAATTTCTGCATTATTGTGTAATAAAAAGAAATTAAGGAAAAAATGAAATACTGAAAAGACTATCATTGCTGTTCCCCCACCACTGACGTTCTTCCTATCAGGATTCTGAAGCCAGGAGATTTCATTTAATGTGTTTACATCATCTATGTTTCATGACAGAATGTGTACTCAAAACGTAATTGGTCCACTCAGATCAAAAGTTCACCTTCTTACTCAGGAAATGGTTGTCCTTCAGGTGAAGCAAAGGGAGAAGACAAATCTTTATTGTTTTCTTCCCAACTGATTCCTTAAAATTGTTTCAAATGTGGATGACAGTGTGGATGATGGAAGACAAACTTTCTGTATGTAGCTGTGATGAACTGGAGTACATAAGAATAGATTAGCATGGTTTATTTCTTTCATCGATAAGTGTGGAGAATCAAATGTCCTGGCACTGTAACTGTCTCTTCCTGAAAACAGGAGACAGTTAATTATTTGAGAGTGTCATGTCTGGGCATGAAGGCTGCAGTTACTGCAGTTTACGTCATGTTTGCCTACTAGAATTGAGTTTAAAAGGAGGAAACAATCCATTTTTTTGTGTCTATGTCCTTTAATCTCCAGCTTAGTCCTATTAAGATGTATCTCAACTGCTTCACTGTTAAGCCATCTACTAAGATAACCTAATTCTGCCTCCTTGAAATCCCTGATGAACATTGCTAGGGAAGTGATGAGTCATGATTTCTCAAGGAAATAACCAAGAAAATGGCTTCTTTTGGGCTTACTCTTTTGCTTAGAATCTGACACTGAAAAAAGCTGGAGACTTTATCTATGAATGAAAGATATGACAAAAAAAAAGACATATACTAATTATATTCCTATGGCCTTGTTCATTTTGAAAGGCTTTATAGGTTTTTATGAATTCAAGCCCCAAACATCATAACTTATAAACAGAGGAAGTGAAAGAAAAATCAAGTATTACTGAGTCTCCAAGAAGTTTCTTAGATGTCTGTTACAGAGGAGCTGATCCCTGACTTTCTTCACCAGAGATCGTGATCCAGTAAGTAATGTTTACAAGATCCTCAACTGAGGAAGGAGAGAAATGCCTAGTCTGTGTAGTAGAGACCTTTCCAGCTGATTTTCAGACTTGTTACTTCTAGCGGAGACATCGATGTAGAGGAAGACAGTAACATAATGGGGCAGAAGAAGGAACAGTCAGTAGGTTCAGTCTTTGGTTCTACCACATGCTTCTTGTGTGGTTTTGGGCAAGTAAATTTCTCTGTCTCTGCTTCATATTCCCACCTATAGAATGTGAGCATAATGAAAAAAATTAACAATTAATACAGTTTTAAGAAATGTAGAATTTTGGCAAGTCACTCATTCTGAATTACTGGAGCCCATCATGACTGCCTTTTATTACTATGCTAGGATACCATATAAAAAAAAAAATCATAGAATTGTTAGGGTTGGAAGGGACCTTAAAGATCATCTAGTTCCAATGCCCGAATACAAAAAGAAATACAAATACAAAATACAAAGGAAACATATTAAATAGAGAAAAACATAAATGCCTTTCCTTCTGACATCTTGGTAATGTTTTAAAATGTTACCATTTAGAGGTAGTTTGAAAATGTTCGTGTTCAGGAGCCTTCTAACCAGCTGAGCCGGTTCCCATGCATAGACATGATAATGTATGCAAGAAACTGAATAGCAAAGTGATGAAAAATAGGCAAGAAAGGCTGTATAGAAAGCTGTATGTGGGCAGCATCAATTATAAGCTGAATAAGCTGAAGGAAAAGCACTATCCACTTTAAACACAGAAATGTACCATTAACTAGTTATTGATCATGAGTCATAATTCCTGTGCCTAAATTCTAATAAGAATATATTATAAATAAATATATTAAAATTACATAGGATGAACTATATTCTTTCTTGTAGAAAAACAATTTAAGTATTTCTGAGTATGCTATTAGTATTTCCATTACTTCATGTTGGAAAATATGTCATACAATAAAGTAACATTATTTTTTTTTTCCACAATGCAGTGTGATTTAATGAATTGAATGAATTTATATCTGGCCCATCTGAGGAAACTGGATATTGTTCCTGTCTAATAAAAAATACAAAAGAAAATTGCACGAATACTTAAGGTTAGCAAGCTGCATTTTCTGAGGCCAGCATCCGCTATCCACATCTTCCATTTCTGTCCCTGCTGAATTCATGTTTTACTTTCCTGTAAAAGTGTACAAAAAGTATAAAATGCCCATATTGCATATATGATTTTTTTGATATTTTGTAGTTGTTCTCCAATACTGACCTACAAAATGCCTCACTGAGCTTGCTCTCTTCCTTACGATTGAACAAGATAGTGGGCTGAGTGTTCAACTCTGTGTCTTCACAGTTGAGGTGATAGCATTTCTGCATTACAGTAGAAATGGACTTTTGAGGTTTTCTACCTCTGAAGTGTAAGGACTCCAGATAACACTTACTTCCACTCTCCACAGAAAAGCAGCGTCATCAGGCAGATTTATAACTTTCCCCCATCAACCTCCACAACTGCAGAATAGTTTTGACTTTGAACATAGTGGGACCCATTCATTCATAATCAGGGAACTAGTATCAATAAACATAATTAACACAGCAATCTTATACTTAAGTAAAGCTCATTTGGAGTTGATTATTTTTAGACTTTGTAGAAGAAAAACTCCTTCCACCCAACAACAACTTGATGCCAAATATATGATTTATTTGGTAGTAAAAGTTCTCAACATAGGTACAGATGGTACATAAAGAAGTTTTGGGTCACCACGGAAATGTGGGGGACTAGTCTTGGTGTGAAATCTTTCTTATTCACCAGGAATAGCTGGCACTACATTACCCTAGCCAGCTAAATGGGTCCCAGGCTGGTAGAGAAACCAGACCTCACCTTCCATTTCCTGGAGCTGCAGAACTCACTTTGTCTCATTCCCTTGTTTCTCTGCAGTCTTGGAAAAGAGATTTCCTTTCTGTTAGCCCTGGATAATTGTGACTTTATTCAGGTTTTAGATAACACTGTCAGGGAACAAGCCCACAATTCATTCTTCTTCCACACCAACTTTAGATTTATAGCAAATGAACAATTTAAGTTGCCATTTTTGCACTTAATTTTTTTCCTGTGAAATTACCCCACGTTATGTACAAAAGCTTGTACAAAGAACTCCTTTCATGTTGAAAACCCATGTAATTTCCTACAGATTGCTTTTCTGTCTCTGTCTTTTAATGTCAGTGTTCTCTTAGGTGAAATACAGTGATTGTCATTTAACATTGCTTTGCTAGGGTTTTGGGGAATCCTAAATGATCTATTCCTTGATCCTGTGGCATACAAAAGTTGTAGGATTCGCCAGCTTAGCTCTCTCTATATTATAGTTCTTCCCCTCATTTTCTCCTCCTCCATGTGCATTATTATAACTCTTCCTCTTGAGCCTTATCAGTATTTCTTCAGATCCTTTTTGTCCCTCTTTTTGCTTCCAGCATTAATATTCATGGTTGTGCTATGCTAAATTTTCTGCGTCTTATATTTATTCACCTCCACTCCTCCTCCTTTCTCTCTTCAGCAGAAAGACATAGACACTATTTCTCTGCATTAAAATTTGCTTTCCTTGTTGACAAACTTGTCTCTGGTGAAATACGAACTTGGCTTTTCTTTTTGTTGAACACCATAGTATCTTTTTAGCTCACTTGTGCATATGAGCTGGAATGCCAATTCTGATGTTTTAATTTAGGCCAAACATTGTATTTCAGTTTTGAAGATCAAATGGTAAATATTTCTCAAGTATTCCTTTCTTCCCTCCACTTCAGTTTGAATTTTACCACCTTTCCTGAACTCTGAGTGTTAGGTCTTGTCAGCATGTGGGTGCGGGAACTCCAAGTTTATTGGACCAAGCAATGTTTGTCCCACAAAATATTATAGACCTGTAAGGAGCCAGCTACCCGTTTCACATGGTAAGGAAGAGTGTTGTGCTTCCCGTTGTTGGGCATAAATAAGGATCAATTGCAAAACCTGATGTGAAAAGCAAAGCTGTGGTATAGCACCAGCAGGATGCACAAGAACAGCACAAGTAGTTAGACAGGTCTTCAACTAAGGTCTCTTAGCAGTGCTAAGATTAAATCAGTGGAGCTGGAATTAACTTGAAAATACAGTCAGTGTATTTACCTTAACAAATAAGAGATGTATGCTAAATGCCTGGATGACTGTGCAAGATTCAAAAGGAGCAGAAGGAAAACTGTTTTTTTCTTTGCATTGAGTATTTGTCCTGTGCTTATTTTTCAGATCCACATCTTCATTGTGTTGGTAGATGGAGAGGAAGAGGTTAGAAGAGAACTGAACAACTGCATTGATAGTTTCCACTGGGATAGGCCTACATGCAGTTCATAGGAACAGATACTTTTGGATGAAGAGGGTGACTCTATGAGTCGTTCCTACCCTAGATGCTCCAAATTAGACAATTAGCTCATGTTGTGATCCTAAAAGGCTAACATTGGCTCTCTTACTGCCAAAGCACTTCAGAGTTTGATTTGGTAATTGGCACCTTTCTATTTTAGGCTGCACTGAACTCAAAACCTTGTCATGCAGTGGGGAATGGGGAAGTGCTGTACTGCACCACGCTAGCAGCCAAACCCAAACTGTCCTACCGTAAGTAATTAAAGATCCCTTGGCAGTGTTCAATGTATGGATGGCAAAGGCACAACCTTGGGCACATGCCAGTTCGAATCACCCTGCATTTCAGTTACTCCTTTAATTTTATATAGATATTGGGTGTATCTTTATTTATTATTGCATGCTATTAAACATTTACCAAGACCCAGACAACAGCTGAAGGCAAAGCAACCCATATAAAGTCTATCTGTTGTCAGCTGTCTAGACTTTCAGATTAAATGCCCTGTTGTAAGTGTTGAATCTTCCTGTAAAGACCAAATTTTCCAAGCAATGCGGTTTTTAGTCATTAGTCAGCATACAAGGTGGGCTCTGAGAAAGAAACTGTTCTAAACATACATGAAAGAGATAGTGCCAGTGCTGAGGACTATGCAATTTAAGGTGTTGTTAGGGCTTTCTGAAGTGCTGGCCGCACTGACAGGATTACTTGCAGGACATTAATTTTTCTCATAAAAATAAGAGATATTATTGTACTAAAGCAGATTCAAGGTAGGTTTGTCTTCTGACTTGCAAAACATGCATACGACTCATTTCAGCTGCAACAGTGTGTAGAAAGCTCTGGTTGTGTGGGTGCGTGCAGGCAGGTGCATTACCCAATTCCCTGTGATCCGAACTAGCTGCGCCTCAGATATCTCTGATGCGGAAGCCATATCATTGTATTAGAGAAGTTCCCTTCTTGGCAGCTAATAAGATCTGCTCAGAGCAGGATGAATTGGTCTGATCACAGTACAAAGCTAGTGCAGAAATGCAATTTCTGAACTCAGGCCTCCTTGTATTCAATCAGCCCAGGCGGAGCCGGCAGAGCAGCTGTGAGCCATCTTTGTTTCCCTGGATACTCCTGAAAACCTTAAGTGTGTATAGACAGTTCAAGGCTGTGTATGTCAGGGTCTGTCCCAGGTACTTCCGAAGATCCTGAAATCTTTATTTACCTGTTTATCTCCTGCTTAGTTGTCAGGAAGACATGCTGTTCGACTAGTCATGAATAGGCAAGTTTTTTTTTTATACTGTTATGCTCATCTTAATTTAAACATAATGATGTACAAATTAGCGAAATTCTATTCTTGTTGTGAGGTATTTTTCCATGCTGGGTCATTTAATGTCAAAACCAGCCACTTAAAATACATTTTTTAGCATAACAGATGTAACAAGAGCACCCTTTACTATGACATGACATTTCATTGCTTCATATTACCTTTTATAATATTGTGCCATTACACGCACTAAAGCCACAATAGTGAACTGTAAGAACTCTTGATCTAAAACTAAATGCACAGAACTTTATGCTAAGGACTTTTAAAATATATCTATCTCTAACTTAATCAATTTGAAACATACATCACACCCTTTAAATTCTTTAAAGAAATCTGCATTTTTCACAAACTTTCAGGTTGTGCCAACCCAAGACAAGCAACGAAACACAGCTTCTACCAAACACAATATATCCATCAAACACAGTGGCTACCATAGCTTGTTTAGCTCCCTGTCTGAACACACAGAAATGAGGCTTACAAGAAAAAGTCTATTTAGGAATCTAATGCAATAGTTTGTGCTCCCATCCCCTGTGGTCAAAGTCAGAAAGTATGACCCTTTGTTCCAGAGAGCAGCTAGCAAGTGATACCTGAGGCACCTGAGCCTTCTCTTCGGCTGTATGAATTGTTTCTTTTTGGAACAGAAGTCTTGACTAGAGGACTTCTAGCCCAAGGTTATATGTTACACATCTATTTTTAAAAAAATAAGTCAATTATTTACTGTTGTAGTCTTGGGCGCTTTTATCACACTGTAATGAGCTGGAACCTTTTCTTTGGATGACTTGAATGAGGGTTTTAATGAGAAGATACTGCAATGCATTTAGTCCTTGTCATGAGTAAACAAGCACCTGAAAAGACCATCCAGTGTAAAAAAGGCCAAACAGTGTAAATCTGCTTTGGATGTGCTTTTTGTATGTCAACACAGAATTTTCAAAGTAGAAAGGATGTCATTAATAAGAGCAGTTTGTAATGTTATAATGTTATAACTTAAACAACATACACTATTGGACATGAGGCTCAGAGGCATCCCTTGGTAGCCTTAAGGATTGCTGCAGACACTACCGTGCACAAGTAGTGATCCTTGTGTTTAAGAGAGGATGTTATTCAGCCTCCAAAGGCTATGAGGGATTACCACGCAGGAGGCACTGACAAAAGAGTTAGCAGCGAAGCATGAAAGCAAATGGCTTTGGCAAAAGAGCCCTAGGGGTTGGAAAAGGAGGGGGGAAGCTTTCTATGCAGCTCATACGGGACATGTCTATGTAGAGGTCATCTACGCACACTGAATCATTGTAGAGAATATTTTCTTAAAGATCTTTATCTTCATGAGTTTCAAAACACCATGTTATCCCCTCTGAATCTTTACTATACAAGCTAAGACTTTTGTGAGCAACTGTGACCTACCACAGTTCACAGCCTGGATACTGTTGACTGAAATACATGCATGAACTTGGTGAAGTGAATAGCCTTGTCAAAATACATGCCTAGGTCTTTTCTCTTTGAAGAACCTGCATATTTTAGGACTCATGGATATATAATTTGTACTCATTCACTCTTCAGCTACTTATTTTGGACAATGTGATAAGTTCTTCCAAAACTGACCGTGCACTTCATGCAAATATGTGTTTCCCAGTGGTTCCTAAGACTGACATAATACTTGCAGCAGGTCCATAAAAGGGGAGTTGAAAATAAATCTGAGAGATTGGCAGCAATGGTGCTGGACATAGATGTGTGCCTTATCAGCTGAGCTGGAATGCAAATGGTTTTCATGGCAGGGAAAAGAATCAAGGGGGAGATCAACGTGGGTTGAAGAATGACTATTTAGTTTTCAGCAGCTTTCCAGTGCTTCCAGTTAGTTTTAATTTATGCACTGGGGCTAAACCAAGACTTTTAAATGTTTTGTTTGTTGAGGGTTTTTTTGTTTCTTTTTCCTATATAGTGTTGCACTGAAAAGTTTATCTTTTGACTGAAAAGGTTGTAGTTTTTCTTTTGGTGGTCTGTTACTCTTTCTTTCTTTAGCTGAAAACAGTGTTGAAATCAATATGCCTCTGTAAAATGTTCCAGCTTCTGTGAAATACTTATTTTAATGAAAAGGTATTTAGCTGTAAATGTTCCAATGAGCTCTAATGAGAACGACATAAAACATTTCTGAACCACTGAGACCATTAGGTTGCTCTGAGCTAGATGAACTTTCCCACTTTATTTTTACATTCACGTTTCTGAGGTTTGGCATTAACTGTATTTTCTCCCACAGCGAGACTTTAAGTGACACATTTTAGCCTAGCTTTTTCGCCCTAAATACAGGATTCTTATTTTCTCTGTTTTGGTATGTAGAAGCTTTACTTGCCTGGAGCTTTTCTTTTCAGTGCTGTGTGCTGCTGCTTCTTTTTTCTTGATAGCTTTGACATCTTGGATGCTGACTTTGCCTTGCTTCTTGCAGTAAGACAGAAATTAATTAATCTACTTTCCTAATTGCACAATCAAAATAAATGATGTCCACAAATTAGAAGGCACAGAAATTGCATGTGCATTTTGGATGCCTAGATAATGTCCACCAATAAATTGTTTTCATATAAATTGCATGCTTAATTAATTGCTTTAAAATGTCCACATATTTTTGTGCAAATACATCTACGCTTGCAATTCATAAAAAGGAAAGACAAATTAAATTGCCCTTCCACATATGAAAATGTCACCCTTGGTGTATTCTGGCTACGGTTGGTCATCTGCTTTTTCCCCAGTCAGGGTGATAAATTTGGATGACATCCTTATACTCTGAATTGCCACCGGGAATCCAAGAGATTTCATTTTCTCCTGAATTACTGACATGTGAGGTTGTGTTGCTTGGTTAACTTGAACATATTTTAATATAACTGATACATAAATATCTTTTGGCTTTGAAGAAAAAGTATCTCAACAAGAAGTAAAGAATAAAATAAACAGGCTGCTGAGGGAGTTAGTAAAATTTATTTGTGGATTTTGATTTGACTGCATGTTTGGGTAAATTAGCGATTTGAATTATGCATTTATAGTTAAACTGTACAACAGTATAATCTACAAATATCCTTAAACCAAGATTACACATTAATCTGTCCCAATGGACAGAAGTTTGTTTATAAGGATGACCATGAAGAAAATGTTCTATCTTTTTAATTACAAATAAATAAATAAAATCGGTATGTCAATTGTTATAAAATCTCCTGCTAATGTAGTCACCTGGCTTTGACATTTTTCCTGAGAGAAGTGGACTGAAACTTGAAACAAAACTACAACACATTTTGGAATGATGAATTTTTTTGTAACTCCAAACTGCCTTTTTTTTTTTCCTTTCTTTTGTTTGGTTTTTGTTTGTTTGTTTGTTTTGGTTTTATAAATTAAAGGAACTGAAGGAACTTAAGTTGTTCTACAGAGATAATCGGTAAACCTTAAATTTCTGGGTTTACTGGGAAGTCTTTGGGTTTAGAAAATGGAATAATATTTCCAAAGATGCCATGCTCAAAATTGCCTTATCTTTCTGCATAATGTCTGTAACTCTTACTGTAAAGCATTATGTTTACTCAGCTCAGAAAGGGAAACACAGTCTGTACTCTTCGTTTAGGGGTAAGGTTTAAAAAGATCAGGGTTTTTGGATTTTATAGACATATGGAACATGGATTTTCAGGTGATTTCTTTCCCATGTCCTCTACATTCTTTTTCCATACTACTACTCATGTATGTCACTAAACAGGAAAAGATCAGCTTGCAGATTTCTGCTAAAACAACAGAAGCTGCTTTTGCAGCTTGACTGGCTCCTTCCATATCTATTGCTTCTGCAGCTGCTGCTGAGCAAGCAGCTGCTCCCTTCACATGCTCCACTGCTGAAGCTGCACCTCGAGCCTTGCTGGCGGCTCAGGTGGCTGCACAGCTCCTTAGCACG
Organism: Stercorarius parasiticus; assembly: GCA_013396915.1. Taxonomy (NCBI): domain Eukaryota; kingdom Metazoa; phylum Chordata; class Aves; order Charadriiformes; family Stercorariidae; genus Stercorarius; species Stercorarius parasiticus. Next base: position 47,059 of record VWZL01000394.1, read on the forward strand.
TCAGAAGTGGGCTCATGGCTGTGACCCCTTCTGAAATAGTTGCACGCAAGGTTGCCAGAGACCATGTGAAACAGAGCTTTCTGAGGACAGTGGACTGGTAAGTTTTGGGCACAGAAGTGTGTTCTGCAGCACTGCAAGTGCTGGCAAAGGGAAAGGGTAGAAAGGCATAAAAGGTGGAGAAATTGGGCTGTAGGTAGGACTTCACTCTGTCTCAATCCTAGCAAAGACCTTTCTTGATTTCTGGTATCAATGGAAGTGGCTGACAACTGGGACCACCTCCTGTATCGTAACTTACCTTATGAGCCAGCTCACCCTGAGATTTGTGGCTAGGATGTCTCTGGGTTTTGAGCTGTCAACTATGAAGTCTTGCATCCTGTAGTCCCTTGGACTTGTACTTCAAAACATACAAAACACGTATTTAAAATGAAATTTGTAAAATTAAGTTATGGACAAAAATTAAATGAGAATATATTTTCCTTGACAGTAAATCATCAAATTAATGTTAGGTGAGATCATGGAACCCCTCTTCTGGTACGGTTTCATCCAGAAGAAATCTAGTTCATGTGCTGAGAGAATGTTCTGAGATGTCAAGTGAAATGTGGTAAGTGGGAACAACCTGAAGTCACTTCACAGAAGGACTCTTGGTTTGAACTAAGATGCTAATAGAGATGGACTATTAGTTATTATTCACCATTGTTATCAATGCCTAGTGCATTCATTGCCAGATGAATACCTGAAACAAGTAATTCCCACTTTGAGAGTACTCTTTGGAGACCAGTTAGGAAATCTTCTGAAATGCCTGGCTGCTAGGTAATAGTCATTCCTCCCCCCACCCCCCATTTCCCTTTAACCCCAACATTAGATTGAGTTTAAACATTCCAATGTAATTTAAAAGAAGACTGCTTTTTACCTTTGAGGTTAGAGTGACAAATGTAAGTGAAGATAACCATTTCTTTGGCTTAACCGTGCACATCCTAACCCATAAAATTAAGTGCATGTGAGGTATTATAATCAAGGTTATTTAACTTCCAGGCTTTCTAGGAATTTAAGGAGCCACCCTCAGGCAATGTCACGAGTTTTTTGTGCTAGTGTTTCTCCTTATACCCATAGCTAAGCACTTGCTGGAATTAAAAACAGTTATAAACCTCCTAGGTACAATTTATTCCTTACATAATAAAAAACTGGAAGCAAAAGTATTCCTTGAATTTGATACTTTAGGGGATGAGAAACGTGATTTTTAAGGCTCTATCCATCTCCAGAAAGCCAGTACTGCGTTTTAAAAACTGAATTAGAGGTTTTCATTTAAGGTATTATACAGTACCACCAGTGTTGGTGTCCAGGAGCTGTTTACTTCTAATGACAAAGTTCCGATGCTGCATTTTGCTGGATACTTTTGGACTGGCCCCTAAAAAGGAGATCGGGAAATGTGCAGACCTTGGTTGTCAAGCGTAGTGATACTTGTTGGCTCAATGTTGACACTCCCTGCAGCACTAAGCAGAAAAGGCAGCAGTAAAGGCTACTGCTCTGCCTTCAGTTCTGAGGACAGTGATCTTATTGATTACTGCTCTTTGGAGCTTGCCACCCTCTGCAAAATGTACTGAGCAGTTTGATGTGTTTGGCTTGTAAACACCATTTCATCAGCTTCTCAGGTGGGTTCTGCAGCATCCACAATGGTCCACGTTGCCAGGGCGGTGCTGCAGGCAATACCTAAGCTCTCTGTTAAGAACCAGTTTGACTTTGCCTGCCATAGCTTCAGTGTTTGCAGTGTAGATACAGCCTGGCAGTTTACAGCTGAATTTCTCCTCTGCTCTCAGAGTTCACCCATAGTGCAGGCCCAGCGCTGTTGAAATGACTCTTTACTTGAGGTGAAAAACCAGACTATTTAGCAGCTGTCTGTGCTTGTTAATGAGAGTGTTTATTTTTTTCTTAGAGGTATCACCACATCTAATTCCATAGGTACAACAGGGAATCACAATAAAGAATGTGTTGTTAAATGGGTAAAGGGGTAAAAAAAAAATCTGCATTTTGTTTACCCAATTAATAAGGTTACATAGGCTCCAGTTGTAAACAATCCACGATGAGCAAATTGTCTTTTTTTCTTTGCTTTTTCCGTGCATTAGCAATGCTTTCAAATTAGACACAATTCAGTATTAGCCCCAGTTCAGCCCATGATAGCCCAAATCTCTGTAACTCCCTTTCTAAAGTAATTCTAAGTACATTTTAAGAGTGATTCTGTTAGGGCGAGCATTTATGGAAGGAGTCCTCCTTTGCCAGAAGCGTTGACAACAAGGACCAGTTGTTCTCTTATTCCCCTTTGTTGCAATCTGTTGCAAAGCAGAGGTTTAAAGTAATCTCAGAACTGTGTAGGAGTGTTGACTTTCAGACTAAACTGTTAGTTTGCTTTTAATAATGCAGTTATTCAGATAGTAATTTAAGACTCCCATCACAAATACAATGAGAAATTTGCATAGCTGCACACAGGGAAGAACAATCACTGTAGCCTTGAGGCTGAAAATATGTATGCCCATCTGAGATTTTATGTTATTTTGACTTCAGTGGGACTAAGCACTTACTCAACACTGAATGTGTTGCATAAATGTTGCTAAATACAAAAGAGCAGGGGTGTCTGCAAGGTAGAAAAAATGGGAGGAGGAAGACAGGGAAATCACTTTTGGATGGAAAGACTTGTCAAAAGTGTCGCTTTCCCTGTTGAAAGTCTTTCCCTTTCTAAAGCCAGGCAAGCCTGCTACATAATCCTCTTCATTAAATGGTCAACAACCATTTCAAAGTAGCTAAGTAGCCCTTTTCCACAATTTTGGAGAGTTGTTTCATTGCTCTCATGGATGGAAATCCTTTTCAAAAGACTATCTAAATACTTGATCTCCTTGAGGTCAGACTAGCAGGTCTGCTGTTGCCTGAATTATCCTTCTATTTTAAATTCTGCTCTCTTTTTTTTTTTTTTAAATTCTTTATTTCAGAGGAGGAGGGAGAAAGGCTGGAAAGGTTTGACAAAGGTTCTAAATAAAATCACTTTGTCCTGATACAGTAGTCACTCATACTACCACAGCATCTTCAATCGCTACAGCAGAAATGCTGAGATACCTCTTTACCCTTTACTCTGTTCTTAAACCTCTCATCCATGAACGAGTTTGCCATCCTTCTGACCTGCTATTATACCTGTCTCTGACTCCTTCTTTGGCCACAAGCTCCAGAGATTCATTGTTGTGAAAAGTGCATTCTTTTACCAGTTCTAACCTTCTCTTCTATTAGTTTCATCAATTGCCTCTTATGTTTTATTTCTGAATGAGTTTATGAAGGATTTCACAGACTTGAAAGAAGATGTAATACTGACATGAAACAGCCAGAAAATAGGGGTAAAGTGCTTCTGAGACATAACTCTATCGAAACTAACTTCTTTTAAATTTTTAGAAATTTCTAGGGAACTTGCCTTGTAGTTTTTCCCTGGCCCATGCAGCTTCTTCAGCATCAGTTTTAATTACATGCATACACATGGTGGTGAGCACCAAGGCTGTTTGGTTGTGAAGTCCTGTTAACAGTTTCTGTTATCACTCTGGTCATGAACTAAAAAGGTTATAAAAGAAGAGCAGAATTGAATTTTTGCTCTCCTTTTTGTAATGGCATAATATTACAGTAGCATGAAAAGTCAGAAGGGGAAAGAGGTCTGTTATGAGATACCGAGCATTCCGTCCTTCCTTTCTTTTTACTTCTCTTCAGACTCCAGATATATCTGTTCTGAAGGATAACGTAGATTTTAGGAGTCAGTCAGAGTATTACGAGAAAGGTACAACATGAAAACTGTAACAAAACTGAAATGCAAAAGGACTTCAACCCAAATATATTTGCTTTTCATTACTATCTCTTCTGAATTTAGTGAGAATCAGTTTTACACAAATTTTGGAAGGAAGAGTAAAAGGGTGGCCTGAAGACAAAAAAACCAAGTGAATTTATTTATATAGTAATATGAATTATGTTCACGTTGATGTTTTCTGTGTTTGCTGTAAAAATACCAAAGAACTGGAAGGCATCTGATCAAATCAAACATTGTGGGGAGTTCAAGGAAAATAGCTTTAATTTATTCTTCCTTTTTAGCAGGGAAAAATTAGGAATATTAACTGAAGATGCAGGTTTCTTTTTTTTTTAGGTCTGTGCTGCAGCCACAACCTGGTGCCTCTAGAATTCAGAGAATACAAGAATAAAAGGGAATGAAGTCATATCAATTCAAGACTTTCTATGAAGCAAGACACTCCACTGTGAGCTCTGGGCAGGGGACGGTGGGTAGGGGTTGGTAGGCCTGTGTCTTGGCAAGTCAAAGTAGTTTTAGAGTTGTCTCTGCTGAGTGCAAATCTGATTTGCTTAACAATGAAAAACGGCTTTGGGGAAAAATAGCCTCAGGAATACTTATTTTTATGAAAAGTCTGCAGGAAATTACCAGAGCTGTTATAGCTCTACATTTGGGAATGTTTGTGAATGAGGATGAAGTCCTAGGGGGACTTCTCAAAGACAAGTTTAAATAGATGCCTAGACACTGTTGCCATGACAGATAAAAAAAATACTTTTCAGACTGTAGACTTTGGTTCACCTTACATTTATTAGTGATACAACTGTATCTTCACAGAAGACAATATATTCAATACCTGTTTTTAACCTTCTAGTCAGCTTTCAAGGTAAAACTTACCATTTTCTGGGAACTTCTCACAGATTTGGTTAATGCATATGTCAATCTCTCAGTTCCTTCTCTGTCAGCTAGCTCTCTAATGTTTTCTTTTTAAGAGGACACTGGTTGTTTTTAGATGTCAGTGGATTTGAAAAAGAAAAAACTAAAGGCGACTGTGGCACATAAAAAAAAATATTGTATTTTACTACAGCATATTAAAGCAAAAAACTGAGGAAAATGTGTATGTGATTAAAGTGTTAATAAAAATACTTCATTCTGGATAAACAAGACTATTAGTAATTCACATTAGAATGCAAATTTTTTTTTGTTTTGTTTTTTGTTTTGTTTTGCTTTGCTTAATGCCTTCCTTCAAGACAAATACCAAAAATGTCTCTCCCATACTTGCAGAATTTCTTTCTTACAGAATTATTGTGGTTAAAGTCTGCTCTGTTAAGTTACTGCCCAACACAGTGAAAAAACCCTTACAAACCTCTTTCTCAATCAGATAAGATGTCTTCATCCCATAGATCTCTCAGTCACTGGCAAATGTACTGCTTTTTTGGTCTAAGCTCAGTTGGAAACCTTTTTTTTTCCTTCTGAATATAAGTTAAAAGTGAATCTCCTTTTTTTTGTGGTGTTTGATGGTTGTGTTTGAACTGCAACCGTCCCATCGTCCCCACAAATTAGATTTGCGGGCTTACTTTCCTTCAATCTATTTCTCAAAAGCTAATTTTTTTTATTTCCATATAAAAAGTTGTAGGTGATTGATTAAACTGTCTAATGACTGTAGATAGTTTAAAATGGTGAAGTAAATTGCTTTTCTTAATTTGGAGGAGGGCATGAGCAAAGGAAGGAAGAAAAAAAAAAAGATCCTTGTTAATTATTTTGAAATCCAGTATTGTCAATTGGTGTGATTAAATTCTGTGCCGACCAAAGCCTGGACATTTGCAGTTTTTGTACTGGGCCTGGGGCATAGAGTCTATGCCAATAAGCATTTTAAAAGGCCCTATCTGAAAAGCCACATTTAAAAGATTTTTATGAAGACCTCATCGAAATAAGAAATAAGAAGTATATTTAATAGTATTTTAAAAGGGTTACAGTCATATACAAACACTAGTCACAGCTGTAAAGTATAGAATAATTTTTTAGCAGGGAGGCATGAAAATACCTGAAAACTTGCATTGATTAAAACATAATCTACAATCCAATTTCATTTGTACTTCTGTAAAGAGAAGAGCAACTCTTTATGTTGCTCTAGAGGAGATGTGCTTGGATAGCTAATGTTCGCCTTTTGACTTACAGTCCCTAATGAAAGACATGCTACCTGGTAGCCCATATTGATTCCAAGAGAAGCCCTGCAGTATATTAAGAAAATAACGTAGGCTTTAATGAGCTAACATGCTCTCTGAACTAAAAAATTGAAAGAGAATTAAGAGATGGCAATCATGGACATTGAAAATGCAGATGTTTGAGAAGATCAGAAGTAATAAGCTTATCTCAACAATTATTCTTAAAATAATCAAAGTGGAGACAGTTCCTTGTTCTGTAACATGCTGACCCAGATCTTCAACTGCCATCAATTATTTTAGCCTGGATAGTTTCAAGGAGCTGTCCTCACAGTTTAGCTGAGATTTACAGCAGCTGGCTGGGCTCCAAGCACTTATTTGCATCCCATTTTGCTATAGTATATTATTATAGACAATGCAATCACAAAGATGACTTTCATGTGTAGAAATCTCATGGTCCAGTAACACAGGAGACAATCAAATATGCCCCGCTTGGGTCCAATCAGCAGCAACTTGGAAGTGCCTAGCTGCAACTTCTGTGCTCTTTTCTGTAATGCCAGGAGTGAAAGAATTAAGGTGCTTCAGAATGGTACGCGGTCTGTGCAGCAACATCTTGTGACAGGCATGCTGTCCTCTTCTGCCAGCCTATGTGCTGAATAACATAACTAATGTAAAGTACTACAATCTGTTGTACCTACATTACAAAACAGATTGCTTTAACTCGTGACAGCTTGTTACACTCAAAATCCTTTTACAGGAGAAAGGCACACACTTTGCACACAAAGCCATTAATCCATTGTTAGTCTAATTAAAATCTTAACAGTTTAATTGAAGAATTTTAGTTGTTCAGTTGCCACGATACTAAAGTGGTACCAGCGTTTACAGATCAAATCACATATGGTTAAAATGGTATAGGCACAAACTTCCTAAAGTCTACCCTTTTCTCTGGTGATGTGCTCGGCCTTGTAGTACGCCTCTGGGCCCTAAGACTGACGGCTTCACTCCAAGGTCTGTGGGGTATGGCCCATCACCAGCATTCTCAACCATTTTCAGGGGGAAAGGTGAAGTTTATGTTAATGGTTTCTTTCTTTTCCACCTAGGATATACTAGCAGCCAATTTTGTGCGCTTGGTAACATGCTCTCCACCTTGCTCTTTCTTCACTGGAATACAAGTCCATGTTACACTATATAAGGTGTGTTTTGCTCTTGTTTGGAGGCTTGTTCTTTGTTCTCTTTATTACCACTGAGACTGGTTTTACCCAACTCCCAGGGTTGCACTCCAACAGTGACCAGGAATGACGGGTTAGTTGCCTATAGCCCAAAGCCTCTGGTATTGCTCTGTGCTCGGGCTTTGAAGGCCCCTGTTGCCATCTGATTCTTCTACTTATCCAAGCTGCATTTCTTTCTTAGTCACAGCTACCTCATTCCACGTAGACTAACTACTTGTTATTGCTACTTTTATCTACTAAATGTGTCTCTCTGTAGAGAGATAACTATTTTAACACAATTTACTTTCAAAGCTGAACAAAACATAAAACAATAATTATCTGGTCATTAGACAATTGCTGTTACTGCTAAACTGAAACAGATCTCCAGGGAGGCCAAGTGAAATTCAGAGAAACCTTGTCAGGTACTGAGCTCTAAATTGCCAGTTTAAGGCAAAGCCTGGGGCCTGTTATGGACAGTGGCAACACCATCATTATGGGATTATGTGGCTACAAAGTTTTACCCTGTATAATGTGTAATCAATGGAGTGATAAATTTCTGACTGTCTTTTCATTCAGCAGCTATACCCACATTGCTGAGAACTCTTCCTGAATAGGTATATATTCTCATGTGCTGGCATCAATGTTTACTGCAAGTGTGAAGCCTTCTGCACTAAACCAATTCAACTCTGAAGATATTTAGCTTAAAAGGTCTAGTTGCCCTAACCCCAAGAAAGGTTATAACAGATACCTTTGCACTGAGGTTAGGGATGTATTTTTGTACATACTGTTAGAGAGCCCAGTCAGTGATCCAAACATCTTTGTGCTGGCTGCTCTATTTAGTGTGATGAAAGGACGTTGCTTTGCCTAAATAATTTATAATCTGTGTGCTGTGATTTGAGAGTCCCACTGAAACTTTCTCTGCTTTTGGCACCAAATAGCTATCTTCTCTAAAGCCTCCATTCAGTTCCTAAGGACAGTTTTTGTGCAATTAGGCTAACTTCAACTTCACACCTCTGTGAATATATAACTACAGCTGCATCCTTCCTAGCAGCTGACCCTGCTAATGCGAACATGTTCATATGGTTAAGATTAATGAGTCAATTATTTTTATACAAGCTATCTGTCACGTAGGCTGTTTTCCTTGACTTGATTATTTTAATTAAAAAAAAGTGTTGAATTCTCTTTTTTATTGATGTTCTTGTGTTAATCAGGAACAATTATTGCTAAGACTTCAGTTGATGGTTGCTTCCCAGCTCCTTAACAGAAGATAAAATACTTAAAATAAAACAGACAGTTGGAAGAAGCTAATTTTTTTTTACTTCTAAGCAAATTCTGGTTGTTTCCACTGTGGAAAAGATGGACGTCACTTAAAATATGGACACGTCCAAATCAATGCTTATGATCTCAAAATGAATTACTCTGTATTTACTCTGGAACAAATATTAGCAGTTACACTTCACACTTACATCTCAACCATAAACTAATCTTGTCAAGTTAAAATCTTGCTGACTCACTCAGGTGGCAAATCTTGAACATACTAAGTACCCTCAGCTTCATTGAGTTACTGAGCATTGCATATATTCCCACCTTTAAGAAAGAGCTTGGATCTTGACATTTGTAAAATTTAAAATCAAGCTTTGAACCATAGCACATTGGCAATAGGCTGCTTATTGTTTGTCCGTATGTCACTCGCTCCAGGGATGCTGGACCCCATTTATGAATAGTTTATCATGTTAATAGAGTTATTTCATTAATTTAAGTGTTTAATATCATTTAGTCAGCAGGTGGCACTATTACATACAGTGTTTATCTTCAAAGATCACACATCTTGGGAAAATATTTGTGAATTGTGTTATGCTCCTTTTCACATTCTGAACAAATCACTAATACAGCCTCTCTTTCCCAACTGTCTTCTATGTTGTCTTGGTCTCTTTAGTTTGAGACGTTTTTGGATGCTTCTGCTGCTTAAAGGTTGCAAAGATGCGAAGAGAAAAATATGTTGCCCAAAGTCCCATAGTAAAAAGCTGCTCTTTTAGACACTCTATGTTGCAGACCCTTTGAAAACTACATTGACTCAGTAGAGTGAGGACATGCAGTGAAAATACCCTACTGTTGGTCATGGTTGGATCTGTGACTGTGTGGCTCTCCCGGTCTGTATGTATCAGACCTAACTTGAGACATGCTCCTAAGCTATAGTCACCCAGGTCATCTGGAAATGCAATGAACAGTTTGTCTGTGTATTGCTTATTTTTGGGGCTATGGTGATTTAACATTGAGTACTCAGTAGGTATTGTGGGTCTTTCATCTTAAACTTGTAAGGCTCTGTTACTGTACATTTTGTAATAAGGGAGACAAATTGTACTTTTAACCACAATATTACTGATGCAATTAAAATAATCAGTAAGGGGTAGAATGACTGTTATAAATGGCAACATTTCATTCAGAAAAAGGAAGGTTTAAAGTGAGACAAGTCCTCACTGATTTTGTAAGGGGCTCACACAGTAAAACTAGTAGGTCATTCTTCTTTTGATTGTATAGTTACACATTATGGTTGAGCCTTAACCACACTTTATCACAAAAATAGCTAGCAATTTACTCAATTCATACCACCTTAAATTATGGTTAAAAAGATAACCCCCACTTACACATTTATGCTGTTGCTACATTAATGAAAATGCAGCCCTCAAGATAAGTGGTATATTATGTCCTGCTTGATTGCATTTCAATATCCAGGATACACTTTCCTCTGTAAGCAAATTCAGAAAAACAGTTGATATGACACATACAAATAGACTAAGACATGTTTGTGCGTATAACCTTGTTCTGTTTTTTTCTTACAGAATGCTTTGTTTTTCAAAAACACAGCTTTCCCTTCTTTTCAGTTCCTTTCTCCCAGTTCCTTCCTCCTAGTCCATCCCAATCAACTCTGCCTAGTTCCTTCCCTCCTTCCTCTGCCTTTTGCCTTGCCTTGCCTTGCCTTCCCTTCCCTTCCCTTCCCCTCTTTTTAAAATTCTGTTATATATAAGTAATGGTGTAGGAGCATAAACAGTTTTATTTTAATTATGGTCTGGCTCTATCTGTGTAAGTTGAATCAAAATATCAGATTCTCACTTTGTATATATCAAATGAGATCAATTGAACAATAGCATTTTACTTTAATTATGGTTCTTTATTTTGTTTAGAAATAGTGTTACACTGTTAGAATACCCTTAAAGGAACGTGCACACTGGAAAATTACATATGTAACTAACAGTGTGCTTAACTCCTTTTAGGTGTGAATGGTTTAACTGGCAACAGCTGATGCCAGTCTAAGTGTAATATTTTTTATTTCCACTTAAAAAAAGGCCAAACCTAACAGTTATTTAGTCAATGCATATTCTTAAACTGAGTAATTCTGAATATAGACTGTCTATTCCAGGAAAAAAATCTGAATGGAGGCAGGCTAAAGGCTTGCACCTGGTCAAACCTATGCTGCTTCTGTTCCGATAAACCATTTGTGGTTTTTAGATTTTGGGTTGGAAGCTATGTATCAGTGCAAAACATATAATCAGCTCAGTGGAATTCAGTTGCTGCCCTTTCATGCTTTGTTTTATTTCATCTCAGGAGTCTGTAGGCTCTCTCTGGCCCAATTTGCCATGACTAGACTGTTACACATTAGTTCATGTGTATTGGATTTAGTTGTAAATGTGTTGAAGTTGTAAAAGTAACACTCATATAAATTATTCAAGCAGCCCCTTGATTCAACTTGAGTTTTGCTGGCGGTTGGTTTATGGAGCTCAGTTGTCAAGGCAGGCATTTGAAGGCAGTCGTTTACTGAGCATCAGAAATACCACAGAGGCTGAAAGAAGAGCTAACAAGGACAGGCAGATATTTAGAGAACTGAGTCTGTGCCTGGATATTCTCTTCAATGTGTATATGCAGTAAATGTCACTGAGTGCAGTCAAACATGTAGCTCTCTGCTCCTGCAATTCTTTCCCCTTCTGTAACAAGAGTCTAAGAGTCACAACAGAGAAGCCAGACTAAATTATACTACATTCTTCTGGATAGGTTTTACTGCTATTGCCAAATCCTTAAAGATTGAAAACCAGAGAAGGTGACTGGCTGTGTTTCTGAAGCAAGTGAATATACATACCTAGTTACGATTATGATGGTGGGAGTGGTTGTTGATGGCTCTCCATCAATATACAAAACCTTTTCAAGTGAGGTACATCAGGAATCTATTGTGCTTGCAGGCATGTTGATTTCATCAACCTTTTAAGCGAAGAGCTGATGATGGGCTAGACAGGTCAGATTATACTTGACAAAGAGCTGTAAAGACAATCCGTACAAAATTGCTGACCTATGAACTGTGGTGTACAACTTATTGTTTAAAATAACCGTGAGACTAGAAGGGTCAAATTTGGCAAATCTGAAACTTGTTCATAGGAAGAGATTCACAGCAAGTCTGTCTTACAGCAGACGAGTACGTTTGACTTCCATACTGGACAAACTGGAAGAAGCTGTAATACAGAGACATTAATATGTAAGAATAATTATGACATAGTGGAAAACATTCTGTTTGCCTTCTGTAGAACGAGGTTATGCCCTGAAAGTGTACTAGAATTCCTTACAGGTGCCAGTTATTATATGGATGAACAAGATCCTGTGACTGTTTTATGCTCGGGCTTTCAGAGTGCTTTTGATGATCTCTTACCAAAGACTCTTAGATATCCTAAACTGACATGGGGCAAAAGAGGAAGCACTGCTATTCATTACTACCATAAAAACCAAAAAGAGTAAATAACTGTCAGGTGTCACAATGGTCACTAGTGGAGTTCATCAGGTGTCCAGGTTGAGATATGAGATGTGAGAACGTCCACATATTCACAAAAATCCTCGGAAAATGGATAGATATATAGAGAGGTAAACTCTTTGCTGATAATATAAAATTATTCAGATCAGCTAAATGAAAGCTGACTGCAAAGTGCTGCAGGAGGATGTCACAATACTGAGTGACTTGGCAATAAAGTCAAAGATAAATTCAATGCTGTGAAAGTAATGCATCTGGGAAAAAACACTATCTTTATGTACACATTGTGTATATATACCCAGTGACAGGCTCTAAATGAACTATTACTATTCAGAAAGAAGATTGTAGAGGCATTGTGGCTATTTCTATGAAAACATCAGCTTAATACCCAGAGACAGTTAAAAAGGAAAATCAACTCTTAGGAATTACTACGAGAGAAAATTAGAGCAAACCAGAAAACATTATTATGCCCCAAGTCCAAGATGTGCTTGTATCATTAGTACTAAGCACAACTCTTGTTATAGCATCTCAAAAAGGACACAATAAAACTAGAAAGGGAGAAAGATGACAACGATGTTCCATTCGTTTCCACATGAGGATAGATTAAACAGACTAGGCTTCTTTAGTCTGGGAGGAAAAATGACTGGAGTTACTAGATAAATTCAAGAATGATGAGGAGAAAGTGAACAGGGACTGATTAGTCACACTTTCCTGCAATAGAATGAAGATGGAGAAAATGACATTATTTGGCAGTATGTTTACAACAAACGAGGTTTTTTCTTCTCCACACAATACATAATGACACTATAGGATTTACTGTCAGGAGGGATGTGTGTAGAAAGTAACAGAAAATGTTCAAAAAATAAAAGTCCGCCAAGCATGCTTACTTTCAAGTATGGAAACTGCTTGGTTTCTAGATGCTAAAAGCTAAGAAACCATGCTACTGGAAGTATTGTGTTATTTTTGCCCCATTATAATTTACTTTAACTACCACTTCCAAACTGACAGCATTCGGAGAGATGATACTGTGCTGCATGGGCCTGTAAACCATGAAGAACCCAGCTGGATGGTAGGACTCAGAGGGTCATGGTTAATGGACCATCTCCTACCTGGAGGTGGGTAACAACTGTGGTCCTGCTGCATCTGTCCTGGGAGCTGTTCTGTTTGACATTTCTGTCAGTGATCCAGAGGAGGGGACGGAGGACTCGTGCATCAAGGTTGCAGATGACAGCAAGGGGGATCAGTTGATTCACTCAAGGGCTAGCCTGCCCTTCAGGGGGAGCTGTAGCAGGGGGAGAAAGGGGCTCACAGGAATGCCATAAAATTCTGCATGGCCAGAGGCCGATCTCTGCCTCATGAAGGCAGAGCCCTGCAGGGATGCAGTCTAGGACAAAGGGGCTGGAGATCAGCTCCGGGGAGATGGAACCAGGCCCTGGTGGGTAGTGAGCTGACCTGGGGTTAGGAAACCTCCCCAGGTGCAAGCCAGTGTGAATTATCCTATGAACTTATGAACATGTTCTGGGATTTGATCCTACATGGCTACTTGTATATTCTCTTCTGCTTTCTGTTTTTATATATGTAGCTAGCTGGGTACACGTTAGTCTGCAGTTCTTCACTTTTGTGCAAAAACCTGTTTACGTGCAAGACATCTCTTGGTTCAATAGCCTAATCACGGAGCCTAGCAAATTCTAATTTTATGTGTGATTTTGTGTTGCTGTTACTCAGGTAACCAGACCCCTCCTCTGTGCAGGAACTAGGAAGAAGAAAAATATTGAGAGCTATTTTACCACCGAAGAGAATGGGGAGGTGTAGGGTGTATTAATGGATTGCAGAAGGAGACAGAAATGTGCCCAAAATACATCAGGTCACGGGCAGTAAAGTTAATCAACTTTGGAGGCTGCTTTGTAAATGCTGTCAAAGCTTCTCAGAAGTGGGAGTGCCCTGGGAGAGAGATTCCTCCTAGTCAACACTGTGGACAAAGAAACCGAGGGAGATAACCTGTGGGAATTTCTGTATTCTTCTGTTTGCGATAACTCTCATCTGTACATAGAAATAAGCAGGCTTAAAAGATGTTAGCAGTAGAAGCCTCCCACCCTTTCTTTTCGTAGACTTTATGGCTTTTGATCTCTTAGAGGAGATATTTATTGGAGAGCAACATGGAAGAATGCTGTTACCAGCTTTAGAGGAATATTTCTCATGTATAAATCCTTCCTTCTCAAGGAGGCTAGCCATTGAGAGTGATTTTGGACTGCAAAGCTCTATGATACGTAGCTCAGTATCGTTTAGACTTCTGTATCATTTCTACTTCTAGAATATTCTAATCTCATTTTTTATTTTTTTTAAGCTTGTGTCCACCTTTCTTTTCATATCTAAAATCGGTTGGCTGTGGGTTAGGCATCAGAATTGAAACCTAATACAGAAAGGTGAGAAATGTCTAGGGTCCAGTGTCAAGTTATACTAATTTATGTCTCTTTTTGACAGTCTGTTATGCTTCCAAAGCAGAATAAAAATAAGAATTAGGTTTCTGGCTTGCCAAGAGTCCTGAAATGCAGCAATTTCATTTCACTTAACTGAGACTGCCTTAATTGTATAGGTTTGAAAAACAACTCTCAGTAACCTCTCCCATTATATCACTATAATGGCATTACAGACTAAAAATATGCTCATACTTTCTGCTAGCCTTAGTCTCTTCCTTATGGTATGACTGAACTGTAAGACAGAAACAGAAAGGGAAAAGTTTGTTTAGAAAACATCTCTAGTCAGTATCAAGACTGAGTATTTCAACAGGATGATCTATCATTCTATATATTCACTAGTAATGACAATTTAAAAGTTGGTTTGTTATGAAGAAGTTAGCTAACAGCAGAGAAGCCAAAAAATCTATAAATTGGTTGTAATTTTTCTATTCAAATAGGTGAAATTATTTTTGTTGCTATAAGGTATGAGAGAATGTGATGTAAAAGTGACCTGAAACATACAAAGGGACTACATTGCTGAATTTAGTCAAATGACATGGTCAATATTTGTCATGACACACAACATTCTCCCAAATATGTGCAGTATACATTATGAGAAGATTTCTTAATTTTAAAGCTGGCTGGAGTCTGTTTGAATATGTGTTCCAGATTTGTGACCATTTGCTCATTTCTAAGTAGATGAGTCTACAGTAGAGCCAGATGCTTAGCTATAGGGGACACTGAGCAGCATTTGCTGAGACGCATTCACCTCCAGCAAGGGCCAAGAATTGTAAATATCTGTCTTGGGTCAGGGACCAAGTTGCTCCGTAAGTCTAGTAAGTCTAAAGAATTTGCCTTCTTCATTTGATTTTCTCAGTAAATCCCTTTACAGCCTTTATATTATTTCAGAATCAATCTTGATACATACATGGAGCTCTTTATTTTTTCTCAGCCTCTCTTCTTAGAATATGTCTCTAGGTGCTTTAGATGTTCTTTGGGAATACAAGGCTGTTAGCTTCTGTTTTTCTGTACCACACAATAAAAACAAAGACAGAATGAGCATACTGGGCTGAGAGGAAGCTCTGGAGAACCTTTAGGCGGCAGATATGAGTGACACTCCATGTTCACAGACTGAACACGGAGGGCTGTGTTCAGGTTCTTAAACCAAGTGGTATTCAGGATACATACACATATATTGATATAAAAATCTGATCAAAGAAATGACAGTAGAGCTAATGAACTCTCAGCACATTTGAAAATGTAACCCCAGCTGTGGGAACTGGGCACTTGAAAACTTACCCCTGGAAGTCAATAATATACAAATCACAATATATCAACTTGTTTCCCCAAATAGCATTTCCCTGAAAACAAAATAATTTGATTGCATATCTGAATGAATCACATAGATTCTGTGGCTACCTTTGCAAACCTTTCATTAAGGTCGTGAATGAAAGCAGTATAGATTGGAGCCTAAATCCTGTATCTTCTTGAGACTGAGAGTGATTGCAGAGGCACTGCTATCATAAAACTCAGGTGTAAATTTACTTGGAAATAAGTGTGTGTAAGCCTCTGCTAGATGCCTTTCTGTATCAGTGTGTGATTTGTTTCTCATACTTGTGAATTTTTATTACACTTTGATCTTTAACCATTTTTGGTGATGGGATTTCATTTTATTTCTTCTCAGTTTCATATGCTGTCTTTTGTGCATTAACATGTTGCTGCTGTTCCACAGGCCTGTTATGTTTATGATTTTTTACTAGAAATTAGATGATGTTTGGTGTCTTTAATACTGGACCTGACCTTTGAGTTCCAGAGCTCAAATCAACATTGCAATTTGTATGGTTCACTAATCAGGAGTGATGAAGAACCAGGAATGCTGGGATTCGTATTGCAACACTTTGGGAGAATGTTCAAACTAAATCAGAAACATTCTCTATTTCAAATGAAATATCGATACTAACTTTTTTGTCAAAGTTCAGCAAATCATAACGTTGGGCCTATGATTGCAGTGGCTAGTCACCTACAGGTGGAATTAACTTGTTTCTTTAGCAACACTGTGCAAGCGTGTGGACTGCTGAGAGACTGGCCTTTCCAACACTTGTTTTGCTCTCTGATGTTGGCTTGAAATAAAATGGTCACAGTAAAACAAGATTTCAAAAGATGAAACCCCATAAGAGACATGGTTTTGTTTTCTGTTCTGATAAAGGGGTTTTTGTGACCGACTCCCCGTCCTTTAGGAGGAAGAGGTTTGCAGCAATTGCTGCGCGCTACAATAATAAAAACTATTCTTACCTAATTTCCAAAAGCTCCTTTAAAGTCTTTTTCCAATTAGTCTGCTACTGTTATAGGGATTTTTAATCTAAATTAAAAAAAGTAATCAAGGCAGTATGACTTTGCTCAGCCCTTAGGGAAGATTATCCATATTCAGCCCCTTCTAATGGTCTATTGCAACCTGATATATTGGCAGTCATCCAGCCTGTGTAGCAGTCCTGACAGAGGCTCAGGCCTTGAGCACTGAAAAGAACTTTCCTCTAAAATAAAACAGCCTGTTTTTTTTGACATTTTTCCTTTTTTATTTTCTTTTTTTTCCTTGCATCCTTACTTGGAGTGATTTTTACCTTGCTGTGATTGCTGTCAAAACCCAAGCTCAGAACTCAGTCAGGGGAAAGGGAGGTATTCAGAAGCATTACAGGCACTTTATGCTCCTGTGCAGCAAATATTACCTACCTTTCTTCAATCCATCCTGTTAACATCATCATCCAGTTTATAAATTTCATGAAGTCCAGGAAGTGAGGATGACTAGGTATAATCTCTGTTGTGTGCAAAATGACAAATACGTCTTGTATTCAGAGGTATGTCTCTGATAGATGAAGAGAAACTAGAAATGTGTAGAAAGGCAGGATCTGGCCGTCCTGGATGTACTGGGGTTCAAACCTTTAGGTACATCATTCTGGTAGGAGCTGTGCGGAGTTGTCATGCCTCTGGTAGATAAAGATTCCTCAGAGTGATTTCAGCAATTCCTGTGAAGTCAGATTTTCTTGCCTATGTATAGAAGACATTTTTGAGAAGTAAATAAGGCTGGGAAAGTAAAGCGGGAATTAAATTTCTTATTCAGTCATCAACCCACAGAAGGAATTACTGTGTTGGTTTTAAAACAGCACTAGAAAGGGCTATCTCCTTGCACTGCTAGGGGGTTTGGGGCAGTCTGGCTCCTGAAGGGTATAGAATAAAGCAAGCATATGTAGACAAGGTTTATTGATTAGGCTTTTTTGTCTGCACAGCTTGCTGGCCAGATTCGCAGCTCTCCTAGGAATGCTAGCAGACTAGCTTAAGTAACATTGAGAAAAAGACATCCCTGGATTGGGGAAATGTAGCTGTACGCCCTGTGCAGACATCTATTTGCATACTGAGGGGGAAACCACCCCTCTGTCATGATAGTTCAGATTCCGGAGTTTGTGACAGCTCTTCATGTTTGCCTGTTTATCGTGAGGTTATCAAATCATCGCTGAAGTCATTTGGGGGCAATAATAACATGCACATTTACTCCCATCTCTCCTTCTGGGCTTCCTCAGAGCATTTTTTTTCCCCTTTGCATTTGTTTTATGGAAGCAATGCTTACACTGACACCAGAATGACGCTACCAGAATTCACCCTCTGTCATTTCTTGCAGATCACTGTTAGAGAGAGACTCATCCTGAAAGGTGATTGGGATTTGGTTAGTTCAGGGTGTTGTTTGCAGTTAAATTGAATGCGTCTGTTTGTTTTTTCTTCCTCACGCTGCATTTCGTAATCATGCGAGCTCTCTCTCAGGTGACCAACGCAGACACTGTCCACAAACTCTGCTTTGGAACAACAGTAAGTAATACTGCACCATGGCTCAGCAAAGGTAAGGGAACAAAGGACTCTTTCAGTGAAAGTTAAAATGAATTACACACATTTATTCCCTGGTCTGGGGAGATAAGTGTTCATGTACTGATGGAATTTCTGATAACTTTCTCATCTGATTCTTTTTCTGCACATTTCAGGAAATGGTTCATTTGTCTAGCTAGTGCCCATTAAGTGAAGCATATAATATGGTTAGGATTTCTCTTGATTAAACTCAGTATATACACCCAAGTCAACAATAATACAACTCTTCTAAAAATATACGTGTTTCTCATATGTCATCATTGGTCAGGATGCCAGGAAAATGCGATTCATATGCAAGTGTAATAAAGTGGAAAAAACATCACTGTTCTTGTAAGTCTTTTTGGTTTTCCTCACTTTCTAGAGATTCCAGCAATTTTGAAAAATATGCACTGTCTTTGCAATTTTGCTGCCAGAAAAGAAAACCTAGTTCATTCTGTAATATAACCCTGTAATGTGGCTGCCTTATATTCAGCTTTTATATTACTCAATACTGTTTGAAATGTTTCCAAGGTGACATCTAGCACACCCTGGCTTAGAAAAGTATTTAATTAGTATAATGACTAGTCAGTATGATGAGGGGAAAGAATTCTCTCTGGGTCAAGTCAGGAGACAAACTTACACTGAACTATAACTGAACTGTTTTAAGCAAACTGCTCTTTTATTAGAGGCACTGTTTTTTTACCATAAGTACTTGACCTTTATCTGTATCTTGATTTTTGCCTTTTCCTTCTTTTCTAAAAAAATAAAAATGTTTGAAGGTGTATTTGTCAGGGAGACACTATTTTTTATAATCTTTATCATGGACTTTTTTTTCTCTGAATACATAACAGTCTTGGGTTCAGTTGGGAAGACATTGCTTGTCTTTTTGTTATATGCAAATGCATCATAAGAAATGGTATGTAAGCTTTTGTTTCCATTGTAGATGATGACAAATATTGCAAGGGATTCAATAGGTGGCACTCTTACCTCTGAGCTGGACTCATGTAACATTGTTATGCACTGAGAGCGAATACAAAAAAAGCCCAAACAAAAAAAGGGGTACATATTAAAAAGTGAACGGTGTAGAGCAAGGCTGACCCGTTTCTGAAATTAGCTGCTGTTTTCTCTTCATTTGTGACACTTATAGCTCTCGTGAAACATGTTAATTGGTGACTATTTTATAAGTGAGAAGCCAGCATAAAACATATGAATACATCTATGACTAACACTACAAATAATGCTCTTCTTTGTATTCAAAGACAATACAGAAAAAAGCATCTCTCATGGCCTGCAGCCTCCCAGAGTAACAACTGCCTACCCACAGCACCCAGAGCAAGGTGCAAGGACACGAATGCTTTTGAGAACTCTGTTATTTTGCTCTAACCAGTGCTTAGAAAAGTGATTCCAAAACCCGGCAAGAGAGACAATTATTAGATTACTTTCTGGCAGCGTGGCAGGAAGTGGCAAAACCTATTTCAGTTTTGTAGCATTAGGGTTGACTAAGGCTCAGAAAAATCTCCAGAACAGTGTGTTCATTCTAGTAGAAAATTTCCCACTAACATTAATGCAATTTGGATCGTCCCCTAGCTTTCTGGTTGTTACACGATACCTCAGGAGAGATTTTGTAAGGTTTGGAAGTTAGCAAACTTTGGCTAGCCATTGGAAATGTACTATGTTAATATTTAGAACCAGGAGTTAGGAGATCTGCTTTCTCTTGACTATGTACCACAAGCTTGGCAGGTTATTTGACTGCACTATCTTGGTATCTGTATTAGCAAAATGGGGATAATAATCCCATTACTATCTCCCGTTCTTACTCACCTTGCTAAGGTGCTGTGAGAATTCATTTATTTTTGAAATGCTTAGGGACCCTCAGAGACTGCTTGTGAGTGCAAAGCCTTGTTTTATTTTATTATTCAGTGCATTCTATCTGAGGCTCAGGAGACATTTGGTTTCCGTTTTGGAACTTGCCATAGGAGGAATTATTACTGAGAGCTTCAGAGAACTGCATTAAATCACACAGAGCTTTTAGGAAAAAGAAAAAAATACTAAAGGGGGGGAAGAACCCCCTCGAACCTAAACCTTTAATCTAAACAGAGAAAATTTTTGTATTCTTTACTTCCGCAAAAAGCCCACAGACAACGTTACTGAAATTTATACACAAAAACCATCAGAGAGATCCCTACTTCATATAACAAGTGTCTGGGATTTGTGTTTTTTTACTACATTTTGGGATTGCTTTTCTTTAATATAGTGCAAGGGTTAGTAGTCCTGTTAGGAGATGCGAGCCAAAGCTTTCACTTGTAAATTGCAAATTGTGGATGAAATACATCATGATATTTTTAAATAAATAAACAGATGGAGACCTGCCTGCTGATTTCATGGCATTTGACATAGTGCACGTTTGTCTTCTAGTAGACTTTTTTTTCAAATATTTATTAAATTTCAATGACAACACATACTGCACACAATTTTTTCAGCAATAACCCCCACAGAAGCTTGGGAAGAAGGAATGCTATGCAATTCTCAGGAGGTTGTAGTGCACTACACACTTGCTTTGCCAATTTCTCATAGTGGATGTTTTTCTAAAACCTTTGAACTGCAACTTCATTCTAACAAGAGGGAAAATATCCTGTTTAATCAATAAGACATGGCAGGGTGTGAATAAGTGCATATTCATGATGAAAGCTGCTTGTCCTAAACGAACATCCTCTAGTACAATTCAAAGAGTGGAATGTCTGAATAGGAGAATGCAATTTTATTATAAAATGTTACTTTTTGTCAAATAATTTGCATAATCTTAATTAAATAAACAGCCTAATAAGCTCTGAGTGGTGAATTCTGCTGTTTTACACTAGCCAATTATATCATTCAGTTTTTCAGGCATTCTTTATCGTGCAGACTAAATGGCTGTATAATGTTAGCTTGATTTTTTTTTTCCATTTCAGCAGAAAAACAGGACTAGCAGTAAACAGAAAATTAAATAATTGTCTAAATAATTAACAGGATCATTTGCTTGTCAACACTAATAATTAAAACAATATAAAAATAACTGGATTACATGACGTAAGAAACACTGCCTAAACAAGAAATTTTATTACTGATGAAAAGATTTTTTTTCTGCAGCCCTGGCAAACATTTAAGCCCTCATAGATATTTTGTGTGTCCTAAGATGCAATATCAACCACTGAATGCTGAGGCAGAAATGTACAGAAGTGATATATTCCTTTTCTGTGTTAGGGCTCTTGAGATGTCCTTTGTTTCTCCTCTGTGTGTGCTCATGTGCACATCTTCTGTAGCTGTGTAGCAGATCTCTCCTGCTAAACCCAGAACACGACTGAAGATGACTATTGAGAGCCATCTCCAACATTTTGGGAAAAATGGAGGAGCTGGAAAAGGGAATTAGATGAGAGCAAAGATAGAACTGGGATTCCATCAATTCCTCTCTCTGAAAAAGTATTTAGAGGTGAAATATGTGCTACTCAAGGAATACTGAGAGTGTGCAGTGAAATTTTGCAATTTAGAAACTATCATTTAGAAATATTTTGTGATTGGGGACAAAAGTACTTCATCCATGTATAAAAAAATTACAGGGAAAGCAGGAATTTTCTGAATCCAAAAAGAAAAAGGAAGAGTGCGACATAAAACAGGAGATACAAAAAACAGTAATTAATGCCTATTCACAAGATGGACAGCTCTGTTTTGCTACAAGTGTCTAAAGGAGAAGTTCCTTGGTTTGCTTAAGACTGCTTTTTTAACCTATTAAAAAGTACTACTCATGCTTTAATTTGGCAACATAGAGTACTCTTGTCTGTGGATATACTCTGAGGATGCACATCTGAGGAAGGTAGCCGTGCCTTTTCAGAATTCCTGAACGTCAGTAGCAGAAATGACATGTCTGGGGCATGGATGTGAATGAGTCAATGAGAGAGGAGTTTAGCAAAGCTCTGGAGACCTGATCCTCTGCAGCTCTAAAGTAAAGTTGCCCATTCTTAAATTACCTTTCACAGCCTATATCTGATCTGGAAAGCCAGAAAGACTTTTTCTGGCAGCTTCCCTTCTTCATTAGAGCCCAAGCATACTTGTCTTAGTGAAAAATCAGGGACTTAGCCAACAGGAAGGAGGATTCTCATCCTCCTTGACTCGTAGGAAAAAAAAATAGATGGATAGTTTTCAAAGAACACATTTCCTAGTGTTTATTAAATGTGCTGTTCTGTTGGAGTCTCTCGCTTCATAAGTAATTTTTTGAGTAAATTTCTCACCATAGGCACTCTTTGTCCAGGCCTCAAACAAAAGAAAATAAAAATATAAAAGAGCTGTAGGAAGAGCTAATGCAGCCCTCAAGGGGAAATTTTTACCCATATTTCTTTATTGAATTTACTAGATAGAAGTATTTTGCAAACAAACAGTACTGTGCAGAAAACACTATGGATGTGCACAAGGGCCTCTCAGCCACAACAAAATATATACACAAGACACTTTAAAACCTCGGAAACTCTGTGCCCACCAAACAGGAGTTGTGCTCCCTTCTCACATTGTAGTCCTGTTATCATACATGCTTCTCAGTATCTTCACTTTACTATTTTTGTGTTTGTGGGAAGCACATATACATAGGGTCAAGATGCAATTTTGGGAGGAGTTTTAAATGTAGCTTCTGACACTTTTCACAATTGCTTAACTCCCTCCACCATTGTGTAAGGAAGACGTTAAAATTATTCTTTTTACTGTCTCACCATTATGGTCTTTCACCAAGAAGTCATCTTTGTCTTTTCAGCATTTTAATATGATATTCTTAATTTCAACAGACATAAAGAAAGCCACTGTACCTTTCAGAATTGTTTTTTGCAGGCCTTATTAAGCCTATTGTATTGTAGAACCTACTCCCGAAGATACTGCTCTACTTCTCTATTATTTGTCCAATGCGCATCTGTTGAATACTTAACCTTCTTGACTATAAAAATGGTATTTTTTGAAATACCATTTATAAAATCATATTTCAACTATTTTTTTTCTTGCAGGTCTTTTTCTTCTGGCTATATCCATCACACATATGTAATACTACTTCTGATCTGTGCACAAACATGTATTCATTCAGAAGCTTTTATGCCATTGCAGCTTGAGATCCATTGGTGTTTTTGTCTTCCAGGATATGCATGTCTTTATGGGCTAGTTAAATGAGAGGCAGAATCTCCTTATATTTATGACTATATTTTAGTCAGGAATACAGTAATAAATTGTTTTAAGCGGCCCGTGGCTTCAACAGGTGCTCTTCAATTAGGCTCCAGTGTACTGTAATGTTACAGCAACTGCCTGCAGGCACAGATTTTTGGAAAGCAGTGTTTAAATAACAAACTATTTGACTCTAACTGCCTTGCCCTACCTACTGCCTATTTTAAAATGAGCTAATTGTGTAATTCATTAAAAGAAAAACACACCAAGGAAACTGGAGAATAACAGCTGCAGTTAAGTTGCAGCCATATTTGGAAAGGAACACATTAGTAAAGGGCTAGATCCAAGGGTATGGTTAGGAATCGTTAGCAAAATTAAACTAAAATCACTTGAACAACGATTTCTTTTAAAGTATGTGCTGTTCTGGTATAATGGTAATTACCCACTGGATTAGCAAATGAAGTCACGATGATTACCACAAGGGGGCGATGCTATAAACGGCAGGCAAGGCACTTACTTTTATTTGGTCCTTAACCTGATTAATTCCACTTTGTGTGCATATTCCTTTGGGAAAGAAAGAGAGAGAGAAGTTGCCTTTATAATAGCCTCATGATATGAGATAGCAACTATCTTTTCAGCTATGTAATTATCTCATTCCTTACTGTTATCTTTTAATACTCGCACCATCACTGGCATTCTGGGTAGTTTAAATGCGCATTAACATCTATCTGTTCTGTTGCCATTTTGTTGCACTTCTAGTTGAGATTTCTGTTTCTGTTTGTTTTACAAACATTTTAGAAAGCATACAAAATGAAATACATACTACAGGTGGTTTTCTTACCTTTGTGTGCAGTTAGGGTATTCCTCCCATTTAGGAGCATTCAGAATGAGAAAGAGCTCAACCCAAAATCTGTTGATAACAACAGAAACACAAATGTGCACCATGGAAGCAAACTGAACCCTTGGATGCTTTTATTTTTAAGAGTGACTGATATTTTATTTGCGTTCTTAAAGCAGGAAAAACTGGAATGTGTTTTAGTGTTTCAGAATAAAACAGCTTTTAAAATACATAGGATCACCACTCTTTTGGGAACATATTGCAATAGGCAAATTTTTTCCATCTTCTTGCAATGCATCCCAGAGGGAAGAAAAGCAAAGCATGTATGCAAAATTGTAGTTTCAGTGCCTGCTCCCAGTAATCAGCTGGTGCTAGCTGCTCTCTTGTTATTTGCTTTGTGTTGTTTTATAGCCCAGAAAATTACTTACTGTACATGGTCAGGTATCTTTTACATAAGATTACTTTGACATTACTGACTCTCTGCAGTGAAATCCTTTGAGGTGGAGGTATCACTTGTCTTGACACTATGCTTATGGAGAAGACAGACCACTCAAAATACAAGTTGTTCCTCCAAGATTATTAGCCCTGACACCTCTCCTTTCTGATATGACTGAAATCTTTAGTTGTTGATCTTGCTGTTTCCGTATTTTACAGCTGTTTTGATCACTGTCATTTTGAACTTCTATATTCTCTAAGAAGAGAGTTGCAGATTGTTGTGGATCCTTTTAGCTATTCTTTCCTGTCTCACATTCTGCAGTTATAAGTTTATGGTTATATCACTTCATATGTTTCCTCTTGGAAATGCATAAAATTTTCTAAAGCACTCCAAAGACTTTGGGTGTGTAGCATGAGTTCAAAGTTGTATCTAGACCTACATATGACCTTCAACTACATGCTTTTAACCTTTATTAGCATTGAAAATATAACAAATCTATATCAAAGAGAATTCTAAGTTCTGTGACTTTTTTTCCTGTCATCAAGACTGCCACATTTAAATGCTACAGTGGTACACAGTCTGTCTGTACTTATGTGTTAAGATTTAGGCTGGGCTGGCCACTAAATGAATGACAGATGCTCTCTAATAACCCCTTTCCCTTTCCAGAAGGGGAAGGGAGAGAGACTAAGAGAGAGAGACCAAGAGAGAGAGACCAGCTACAATAAAATATTACCAATAAAAGGAAAAGATAATAATATTAATAAGAAAATAATGAAATATATACAAATATATACAAAACTGATGATCACATTACTGGCAAGAACTGGGACTGGACTCAGTGGCAGATGGGAACTGGGTTCGGGCAATACATTCAGGAATGCATGGATCAGGATCAAAGGCAGATGAACAGAGAGAGTCCTCCTCGGACACCGGCCATTTGAAGAAAGAGGCTGACTACTTGGATCCCTCAGCTTTTATACTGAACATGATGCAGATGGAATGGAATACACCATTGGCTGGTTTTGGGACACCTTTCCTGTCCGCTCCTCCCCACAGATGTGATGCCTCTATGCTCTTCCACTTCTGACCCTCCAACGTGGCACATAACGAAGCTAGCTGACCTTGGTTGTTACAGCAATAAGTGTAAGCAAGAGCCTCTCTCCATACCATTCCTTGGTATTAACTATAAACATCAGACCTCAGCACTGCTAGAAGCAGACACTGTCTGACAAATATACTGTTATTTTTAGAGAGTGCAGTCGGTTAGAAAAGACTTAACTAAAAAGTAAAATTACTGAAAAAAAAATTGGTTTTGTTTTGTCTCAAACCAAGACATGATGGTCAGCAGTCTGTGCTGATCAAGTCTGTGAGCAACCTAATCTCATTTGGAGCAGGAGATTGGTCCAGATGACCTCTGTAGGTCCCTTCCAATCTAAGTTATTCTGTAATTTATTCCTGGTACAATGAAAGTTTGTGTTAGCTGAAAACAACACTTGCCTAGATTTTTAGTTGCCTTCTGGTGATAAAGGAGCAGGAATGAAATTAAAGTTGTTCAACTTGTATTTATGAGAGGCTAGATCAAAAAATATAGCAACTCTCTGTCTATGAAGTTGTGGTATATTTTACGCTGTGGAACATGTGGTGCAGGCACAGCTGAGCTGAAACTGATCTGAACTGGCATGTTCCATCTAGAAGGTACAATGCAATGCAATGAAGAGATCTCAGTCCTTGAAATTGCAGTTTCAAGGAGCTACATTGTTCCTTGAAAGAAGGACTGCATTGGTGCACACCAACCTGCTGATAGGACTGCTTTGCCCTGTGATCTGTCTTGCAGTCTGTGTAGCTCTTAGGAGCTAGGTGGCACCTAAAGTTTTCTTACAACACAAGCTCAGAGGTTAGATTAACATGTCATGACAAAGTCTGTTTGGGATTTGGTGTATTAGGAGACTCCAAGTTGAACTCCTCTGAGAGTCCTGCTGTGATAGACAACTTCAGGCTGCACTTTTCATAAAGTAGATGTTGCCAAGTTAACTATAAAACAAAACAGCCACTGCATTTTCGAACAAAACTAGGAAAGGATTTCATACCTGCATATAAACCAGCTGGCTAAACTATTCCCTCTACAGGCTAAATACTGAGATCCTGTATATACACCTCAGAACACAGGGGTTCTCATTCGCAGCTCACAGCTCACTGAAGAGTTTCCCAATCATGCAGGTCCTGGGAAGACTAGGATGGTGCTTTCTAGCCCTTTTCAGCTGCAGGCAGAAGTACAGTACCTGTGGGGCACAGAGAGAGCAGATAAGAGTAAGCAGGATGGAAAATCCAGTGATGAGGATAAATCCCTTGGAAGACAGAGATCAGGAAAACAGATCCTGTTTTTCAGGGCTGTCTAAGCAGGTTACAATGAAGAGAGCTATATACAATGAAGAGGAAAAAGAAGACTTTTACTTAATCCAGACTGTGCCTAAAATTTCATTTTTCCTCAGATATTAGATTATCAAAACTTTTCCTCTCCAATCAGGATTTAAACCTTGGAAGATTTTGCCCTGGAAGACACCTTTGAGTCTTACTGTCTACTTAGGAGTTCTTAGCCAGTTCAAGACGCTTCAGAAGATGCCCCAAACCAGCAGCCTCTACTACATTTATAGGTAATTAATCAAACACAGTTTATTTTCCTGACATATTAATGTTTTCTTTCCTCTTCTCACACTCAATTTCCTGCTGTGAAAAGGAGCGGGATGTGGTTTGGAACACTCTGCTGGAGATCCACAGTTTCTTGTCAATTGCAAGGAACATTTCTCTGCAAAGGAAGTGTTTACAAACTGGTTCTTAAGAGCTCTAGCTGCAACTCGATAAAGTCAAATAACAACTCACACAGCTATTATACCACTAGTAATAATTGCTATACTTGCAATGGTCTGGAAATTGTGCCTGGGGCTTCCTGGTCCCAGTTTCCTAACTTCTTGCTTATCTTACAGGCAACATGGAGACATCTTTGTTAAAAAGGAGCTGAATGAGCGAAAACAACTTTCCGTGGTGATTGTGACACTAAGGTAGGATTCAGTGAAATAGCTGAAGAGAAGAAAGGCAGAGGAAGGTGAGGTATCAGGAAAGAACATAAAACTCCATAGCTTTTTTAAGTCCTCCTCAAGAAATATTGACTGAAGCCACATGGAAGGTTTCTGCTTAACCACATTTTTAAAAGCTTTCATAAATATCACAATAAAGTGAAATTCATTGCTAGTTAAACCCTAACACTGGCAGAAGCTTATTTCTTATTCAGATGACTGAGCTGCAGCAGAGGAGCTGCACTGGGATAGCACAGGATTTATACAGCAAAATTTGAAATATCTTTCTGCATGAAGTAATAAAGGACACTCTCCATATTCTATTCTAATGGCCAATAAAGTATAAGACCAGCCAGAAAAATAAGGTTGGCAGAAACATGGAATACATTAGGAAATTATATTTACACTACAGTCAATTACCACAGCAGCATTTTATTTCATACTACAAACTTTTCTTATAAACTTCAGTGTGCCAAAAATCTTTCATTGAGGGAATAGGTTGTCAAGTCTCATTCCAAACCAGAAAAAAAATTTTCCATTACCTACCACCATTTCCACACTTAATAAGTTGGATACTAGAGTTTGGCTGGAAAGCACAAATGTATGCTGGGAAAGGGAGCATAAAAAAGGCCCTTAAAGGCCTTTGTGTCCATAGTTTTTCTGCCAGCAGAATTCAAGGCAACCTTTAGGCTGCTTTAATTTGTGCTCCTTGGCAAAATATAGATAGGGTTTGATGCTGAATTGGAATATTTGATTTCCTCATAAAGACTTCTGATGGTGGCCTATTTGAGCCTGTAGCCATGGCTGGACATCAGAAAAAGTCCAATAGCGTGTTTGTTATTTCTGTCTTTTTTCATGCACAAGGGAATGGCATTCATCACAATGCCCGGTCATCTACTGATTGGCATAGGCACAATTCAACTGCTTCCATGCTTGTTGGCAGCAGGAACATCTGAGTCCAACAGTAAGAGGATTTTCATGCAAGGATAAACATATTTCACAATGGATGTTATGATCAGTCTGTTGGATTCCATCTAGTTACCAAAATTGGTTTCCAACTGATTTTTGGAAGACAATTAAGATAGTAATTTTGACCACTGAAACCCTAAAGAAGCGGGTTATGTTTTAATAGCAGCAGATTTGTTTGAGAGATGTCATAAGAACTGAGGTTAACTGAGGTACTTGTGCTGTCACCCTTTCCACTTAAACAGAAAACAATGCTAGGGTCAGGGCCCTTGACCTGATATTTCAGTATTGCCCAAAATACTTGCTTTCTTTCTATGTCATTGCTTGGGTTGACTGTCTTGTGGAAATACTTCTTGTGATTTTTTTTCATACATTTGCAATCAATTGAAGGAAGGGTTTTTTCAATAATGTGAGATTTACCCCTAAATTTCCTGCTGTTTTCACGTCAACAGATGTTGAGGCTGTTATTCACAGTGCTATAAAATCTTTAAAAAATACATTTATGAAAACATCCCTTTCAAAATCATATGACAGTGGGTACATACCCTGTCTATGGGATACTGTCATTTTTGGCTTCTGCAGTGAAATATGAAGGAAAAGAGAATCCAGAGAAGGAAGCAGTAAAAGTGTATTGGGCCTCAGATTTCAAAGTGCACAACACATGGTTTCCTTGGCCATTGGTGAGTAGACTTAATATCTTAATAAAAATGTTCAAATAAGACCCGTATACTGGATGTTACAGTTTAGCAGATATGTCATGAGCTACCAAAAAGATGCAGCTGTGCAAACTTTCAGATTACAGAGGGCTTCATTCCTACATGGATGTCAGTATTTGGTAACTGTTCACCTCAGCTGGACCAACCAAGTCCAATAAAATATCCTACAGTAGCTTTCATGGGTAGTATGATATCACATTTGTTTTACTCATTCTTAAATTAAGAAACAGTTTCCAAAGTCCTTGCCAAAAACACCAAAGGTTAGACTAAAAATCTTAGAACACTTTATTTTTCCTCAGCAACATATCAGGCTGCTCAGACGAGGTAAATTACACACCATGTTTCTTAGCCTGGATTTTTTTTTCCTTTTCTCCAAGCATTGAATCTAAACCAGCTTTTTGGGGGTAGTTTCTAGTAAGACTCAGTACTGAACTGTGCTTAAGTATATGCTGTGTTTGCTGATATTTGCAGTTAAAGCAGTTGTCTAGCACAGCCTGAAAATACCTAATGCATGACAGACTTCCATTGGGCTTTATGTTCCTTTGCTGTGTGTCAGAACTGGAATCATTTTAATTCTCATACTGCCTCATTCTGCACCACATTTTCAGAGATTGTTGAGTGGATTTCCGCCAGTTACAATGCCAGCTATTGCTGTCCTGAGAAGTCACTTGAAACAAATAGACTTGTATCCTGCTAACATTTGTAGCATCTCCTGTTCCTCAGCTGTTACCCCTCTTGCTGGCAGTGACTTCTGTAAGAAATAGATGGGGTAATAAGAGAAAGGAAAGCAATGTCACTTTCCACAGTGGATCCCAAGGAAAACAGGTTTTACTCCCAAGTTTTTAAAATTCATCTAAAAATAGGTGGGTGAAATGACATCTGTGCTAATTAAATACTATGTTGAGTATATTTCACTCTGCAAAATGTCATCAGTGTAATTTCATGGGGGGCCATTTTTTCTCCCTTCTTAGTTTTCACCAGTCAAGGTTTTCATGTGGAGAGATTGGTTAAATGTCCCTTGCTGCATCCCCTAAGAGAGTTTGTTCAGGGTTAATTAAATAATCTAACAAAGCAATTAGTAGCTGGTTCAGCAGCGTGCTAAGCCAGTCCCTTGAGGGTGAAGGACACTGAGTACCTTTTGAGGTTAGGCCTTTTGAAGAAAAAGCAAACTAACTTTTCAGTTCCCTTCTCTTCAGTTGCAAAGATAGACTTCTTCCTATGCTTGATCACGTTTAACTAGTGTGACTATAATGAGCATATCTTACCCACCATCCAAGCAGAATATTCTTCCCCAGGGTTGAGAAAGAAGGTTAATTGTCCAGCTTTTACAAATATTTTCCATTTTCCCACTCTGTATAAAAATATTTGGATCTTCAGCCTCCCGTATTCCCACTTTCACAAATCTTTACAGGGAAAGATTTATTAAGTTGTTTTTTTTCCTTTTTTTTCAGACTTTTTCCAAAAAGTCTGAACTTTGCATTCTCAGCTCTAAACAGAGCTGAGAAATATCTAGGACTTTTAGAAGTCAGGGCTATCCATTTCTCTTCACTCTATTTTATTCACAGGGAACTGTGCAAAACCTCCTGAAGTAGGGATTGATAGGTAGCTGAAAACTCAGAGGTCATTGAAGCAGAGAATTGTCACTGACTTGTTTTTACTGCTAACTCCCTTGTTCCTGTTCTCATTGACTTACTTCCATACCATTTCTAGAGAATAAAGTTTTATTTGCACAATCCAGCTGACAAATACCAGTCTTTTACATGGCACACAGTATGTCCAGAATAAAACTATTAACTTCCAACAACCACCTTTTTAGGGCATTTTTTTTTTTTTAATAATATCTCATCCTGTGGCATAAACATGACCAAATACCTTAGTCTGAAGAAAACACTAAGTTTATGATCTCCCAAGTCTGGAAGAATCTTAAATCACCTTCTTACAGTAACATAACTAAATATCTTTGTGTCCTTCAGACACATTTTTTGTGGAGACCTTCCAGTGATGATAAGAACAGCTATACCCATTTAATACAAAAAACATCAGGCCTTCCCTTTGATGTAAGGATTCCTATGAGTGAACTGAAATACTGAGTGTCTTATTGACCACATCAGATGTCCAAAAGCAGTACGAGCATGCTCAGTTACGAGCCTCTGTTGACAGATCAAACCAAACACTATTTTTGACTTCTTTCCCCGTGTATAAAATCATACAAATGAACAATACCATAAGTCCAACTGGAAAATTTTATTTTCAAATGGCTGGCTCTTTTCTGTCCTTTCCAGAGATTTTAATACGCTCAAGATCAAAACAAATGCTTACGATTTTTCCCTTGCCTCATCCTTTATTTCACAGTGATACAGCTGAAAATGTTTTTAAGCCCTTATTTGGCATGTGCCCCTTTCAGTTGTGAAAGAGAGATCACAGGGATTCACCAGAGAGGTTTCGTTTCTTTCAGTGTTTTCTCTAGCTGAGAAAACATTTATCTTCCTATTAGCATAGCTGTAAAAAAGTGGACATAGACTACAAAAATTGGTAGAAACCAGCAGAAAGTTACTGTCTGAGGTTTTCTTAAACTGTTTTAAAGCAGTAAGTGTGTAACATTTTCATAAAGGAATTGTCTTCTTTCCTGTAGAAGTTACTCCACTTTTGGAAGAGTCAAATTGATCCTAAAGTCACCACCTTTTCTGAAGAAAACAAAAAAATATATTTGAAAAATCACTATTTTCTGCCCTGGAAAAATAATTAGGAGAATGTATTTGCATTAACAAAAATAATTCACGTTACAGCACCTTGGGGATCCTTTGCCCTCA
The DNA here is from genome assembly GCA_013396915.1 of Stercorarius parasiticus. Classification (NCBI taxonomy): domain Eukaryota; kingdom Metazoa; phylum Chordata; class Aves; order Charadriiformes; family Stercorariidae; genus Stercorarius; species Stercorarius parasiticus. The sequence goes on from VWZL01000394.1 coordinate 79,367, forward strand.
AACATATCTCATGATGGCCTTAGTAGAGTAATCGAAATAGAGGAGAATTTTCCAGATCCCCTCCAAACTCCTGCTGAACTAGAAATTATTTGCTCTGAACACTGCTTCTATTGTATTTTTGATTGCCCAATAAATCAAAACTATTTTCTCTCTTTTTTTTTTTTTTTCAATGAAGAATGTAGCTCAACAGGTAAGTTGTCTTGAAGCCGAGGTGTTTCTAAACAATTTGGAGTTCCTGAAATGTGGGGCCACCAAAACAAAAGATAGTCCTCTATCAAATGGAAGACTTATAATTATCTATCTGTGTAGAGAGTTTGGGGTTTTTTTTTTTAAACTATTCTTCCTGTCAGTAAAGTCTACATAATTGTAACAAAACCACTGATGAAGTGTTTGTCATTTAATGTTGCCTTTCTGTTTTTGAGTTTTTAAGCCTTGGTCTAAGAGTAAATGAAAACGTTAAGAAACAGGGAGTTACCAAAAGGTGACAGGGTGTTTAGAAAAGAAGAATAAGTCCTCTCTGGAACTGTCATTTGCTGCTTTCACAGCTAATTTGGAACCAGATGATCCACAAATGGGTCAACGTAAACATTCAAGACTTTCTTCTAAGTGAACACAAGCATATCATAAGATTTTTTTTTCATAATTTTTGATTTAACTTTAAACCATAAAAACACTTTGAATTTTAGAATGACCTTTGCAGTATTTTGTTAAAGTGGTGAGATTTGTTTGAACTGCTTGCTGCTAGGTATATCTGCTAGAATATTCTTGGGAATACCACCAAAACCAAGCAAAGTCATTGAAAATATGAAAGAGATCTTTTTTTGGTTGGTAGATAGGGTGGTTTTGTTCAGGAACCTGTTTTTCACATGTGGAGGTGTTACATGTTTTCATTGCTGAGTAGTTGCTACATTCATGCCTTAATACCAAGGAGAAAAAATAAATCTGGCGTTTGCTTTCTGCTGTCAGAGCTACTCATTGCTGGTGGCATGACTTGGTAAAACTTAACTCTGTTTAACTCTAGATACTTGTTTAGAGATATAGGTTATCACAGCACCCTGCAGGATGAATCTGAGAAAAAGGCAAATAGGAAGGAGTAACTGGCACACGCTAGATTTCTTCTGCCTCTTGGGATCTACCGCCTATTTACTTGGATTTGAGAACTACTTTATAGTTCTCTTGTGTTATTTTTCCTTTGGTGGCATGCCTACAGCAGAGTGGTTTGTTTAAATATCCAATTATCCAGTTTTGATCTGTTTTCTGAGATTTGAGTTTTATTGCAGTCTGAAACCATGAAACTCCAAGCTTTAGAACTGAAGTAAAAGGAAACATGAAAGCCCTCTATTAAGATGACTAATATTCCAGATGAAGCTAATTAGTATGATAACCTATGCACATAACAGAATTGTAAAATTAGTGAGATCAGCCCTGCAATACCATTTTCTACATTATAACTATTCACATGATTTTCTCCCCCCACTAACAAAAGGTCTTAGAAATGTGAGATTTCAATTCGCTTTATCATCTGGTAGAGCTCATCAGCACCACACGCTACAGTGAATATTGTGGTTTTCACAGCAGGGCCTTTTTTATCTCCGCAAAATTGTAAATTAAAATAATTTCACCTGGGGAAATCCTGCACCAGAGAAATATTGGTGACCTTGACAACGCTTTTCCATTTCTTCTTTTTATCCTCCCTTTTTTTTCCATAACAAAGCACAACGGCAAACAAATGATAGAAGACTGCCTTGTGGTATGCATCACTTTTACTACATTCATTTCTGTTCTGAGTTTTGCTCTAAGGATATGTAGTCAGATTTACATGCTATCCTGATGTGGAAACCTGACTTGGGGAAAAGAAAAAAACAAAGAAAGAGGGAGAGTAATGGAAAAATTGCATGTGGTGTGTTTCACTGAGGCAGGGAGGAAATGGGAGAAAATGGTTGGGAACCCGCAATATGGGTAACAGCTAGTTAATCATCTTTGTGAAAAGCCTGTTCTTAGTGATGAGCAAATATACTGGCATGCTCTATCTTTCTGTTTATCCTTGTGTGCCCACTTGTATCTTGATTTATCAGGATTTTAATAGCTTCTCTCTTCTTTTTCTTCCCTGTTTCTCATGCTATCCAGTCTAAAATCTTTGTATTTTAAGTGAGAAACTTTTCAAAAAAAGAAAAGTGGTATTGGAAATGATTTTACAGAAAACTTTTACTACTAGCATAAGGGCCTGATTTTCTATTCAAACTATAACAGCAACTGGGTCTAAATAGTATCTAATAGACAGAAGGACATCTTATACAAAAGAACGGAGAGTCAAAACTACTACATGAAGAACCTAACCAGCTAAAAGCATACAAAGATTTTTTGTGTCTACTACAGTGGTGTAAATAACAAATGTGATGTAAGTGCAAATAATTTACATAAATGTAAAAGTAATAATAAATCTGTAGTATTGTAATATTTTGGCTTGTTTAAAGTCCTTACCCCAAAAATGTGTAAGTCAGCAATAGTAACAGTTGTCACAATGTCTCATCTCAGTCTTAGAGTGAAGCCTGTTAACATTAAGGAATAATGCCTTTGACCCTTTCTAAATTGCTTGTGCTTACTTCCTGGATTATCAGCATGAGTGTGGCTCTTACCACTGTGCTTGCTCCGGTGGCTTGAATTCACGAGTTAATTCTCTCCTTCATTCCCACTATCAGAAAATGGCATAGCTATAAAAGACTGGAGTGGGATTCAACCTACTGGAGATGAAAAAGGTGAGTAATACCTATACTGATCAAAATTGTAATTGCTTATGAAAAAATTGACCCCAGTATTGTTGTCTATGAGAGAAAGTCAAACCTTTAAGAAATCTTAACATGTATTTGTTTATTTCAGGGAAAAAAAATTAGTGTTTAGTCAAGATCTTCACTGTGTGCAATACTCTAAAAGTGATGGGGAAAATTATTATAATCACAGTGTCTAAGGTGCATTTAATTCAATTTAATGAAACACCCAGTATATAACCTGGGGACACTTAGAGGGGAATGTTAGTGCTTTCTGTTGGGAAGAAAATTTAACTTTGACAGTAGAAGAAGCTGACACAGCAGCTAGAAGCATCTGTGCATGTGGTCAAAGGCCAGGAACCCACAGTGCTCCTTACCTGGATGGCACTGTGGAAGAGGCGAGCTGCAGCCAGCATGGACATCACGTACTCCAAAGGCTTGAGTGGCACAAGGCCCAGTAACAGTCATGAGCAACCAAAATCCAGGAACTGTGGAGGCAAGTCTGAGGGATACTTTGTCCTTAATTCCTCACACCTTTGTGCTTTTCCTTTGTTTTCTTGCAACTATGAGAGTTCAAGATAAAATGTCAGTTTCAGCTTTTGACTACAACATGAAAATTGAAAATAAGAAGCATTGTGACATTTTAGCTCTGAGACCTTTATTTTCTGGCTAGGGGAAAAATAGACCTGGGTGCTTTTAAGCTTGTTTTCATCATCCTGAAGCCAGGGGAAGGTCATGCATCCAAAATATCATCTGAGAGTTTTGTGTTTTCTTTTTTTTTGTTTTCTTTTTTCACTCCTATTATATTTCTAGGGCTTATTTTATTGTTCTTTGACTCTAAAGGGAAGCCAGGGTTACCCTTGATTAGTCTTTCACCTCAGGAAAATGCTGTGCCTGTTCCTTCTGGTTTGTGGAAATCCTACAGGCCACTACTTTCAGTGACTGTGTTAGTGAGTTTGGTCCACAACAGCTGGTACAGACTAATACAGAAATATTAAAGAACCCAAGAAACCATATGAGGCCCTTGTTACACTCCTCCAGCATCTCTAAATCCACCCCAGTTATTCCCTGACATACTGGGTCTCTCTATCCTAGGCTGCTAGGACAGACCAACTGATGGTGTATTATCACGCTGGAGCATTGCTAGGCTCAAGCAATACCAGAAACTTGCTTTTGCCTTCAACCAAACCAAGTAAGAGCACTGACTTCTCAGTGAAAAAGTTGCATTCACATTTTTAGGTAACTTTCTGCTTTGGGTAACTTTTTACTCCTGTTTGCATTTAGATGGCATTCCAACACAGACCCCACATCTATGCATGAGTCTGTGCTGCTTCTCCCTCTCTCTTTTTTTTTTTTTTTTTAAATTTAAGTTTTCAAGATGGTAATAGGATGATTCTCTAGGGCTTTTCTGTATCTATATTCTCCAGTATTTAATCTTAAATAAGGCTCCCTCTTTTTGCCTTGTAAGGGCTTGGTCTCATAATTCCAAAGAAAGCTGAATTTTCAGCACACTGGATATATGGGTCTGGCTTTCTAGAAGTTTTTCATTCACTGCTCATCCTGCAGCCAGTGAAAGGAGAAGCCATAAAACATCAGGAAAACATTTTCTAACCATTCCCTCCTCTGCTCTAGCTTCACCTCCCATTTCCAGTAATGCTTGGCAGCTGCAGAAAGCGAAAAGTACCCCTTTCAAACCTGCTGTTGTAATTCTGTGCATCTTGAACTGCATAGACAGTTCAAGTTGCATTCCTGGTTTGAGAAGCACCTTGGCATGCTTTTATTCTTTTGTAGATCCTGCCTTTAGGTTCTTGATAGCAAATACAAATAATAATGTATCTGGTGGGTTTCTACGCTGCTTTATACTGTACTTAAGGACTCATTTCCTAATGCACTACAGCTGATTCTTAAGGATTGCTGATGACTGTTAAGGCTGACCAAAGATTTAAACAGCAGGAAGGATATTTTAAATTAAAAAAGAGAAGCATTGGCAGAGCTCCACGTACCATATGTTAGGGTCTGTTCATGGTTCCTCATTTTTCTGAATACAGAAAGGTAACAAAAATCAAGTAAGGGAGGGAAGGATTATTCAGGGAGTTTGTTAGGAGGGAGAGTAGGTCCAGATTCATGGGTTCACTCTGTTGCTATATGGAGATTATAGGAGACAGGATTTAACCAATAATCTCAGTAAGACCTTCTGCTTATATGATCTCCTAATTGAACCACTCTTCTTTGGATATATTGTTATTCAAAAGTATTTGATGAAGCTTCCTGGCAAATTTTAAATGCAGTAGATGCAGTATGAAGAGCTCTCCATGAAAGTGATCATTCAAAATACAAAGAAATTGAACACACAAGTCACAAAATAGTGGTTTTGTCCCTTCAAAGAGGGCAACAGTATTTCTAATGTGATGGTAGTTTGAGTTTAATTCTCTCAATGTGTATACTTATAACTATACAAGTAAATTCAGTGACAAGAAACTGGAGCATTTAAATAGCGGAGGTAAATGAGGGCAGAATGTCAGTGATTCATCCAACAAAAAGAAACCCGGAAAAATTTCAGGTAATTATTTTTAGATTATAATTTTTGTAGTATTTTACAAAAATAATTTATTTATTAATAAAATTGATCTGTCAAAATAAATAACCATCTTTTCCATTATTTTAATCTAGGGCCCGTAGGTTTTCAAACATATTGGTAGATATTTTCCCTGGGTATCTAGCAATGTTGTTTACCGCATGGTTTTCTGAAAGGTCTTGGTCAACCCCACAGGGAAGAGAGACCTGCACCTGGCAGGCAGACTTACGAAGTCTGCTTACTTTGCAGCAGCTGGATACGGTGATTGTTCTAAACCTATTATTTATTTTGCATAATTGTTGACCTTTCTGCCTATATTCTCTGGTGAGGAATTCAGACCATTTACAGTACTGCAGAAGAATAGGTGATTCTGTCTAATGGAGATCAGGAGGTTTGGTAGTTTCCTTTTAAATCACTGTATTCAGAAGTTTGAATACCCTAAATATTAATATTTTTTTAGCTTCAATTAAACTGTTAAAATGTGTGATTTAAAAGGTTGACTAACCAAATAAATGTTCACACAGCTGTGTGATGTTGTGATTTTTTAATATTTAGCAGATTCGTATATACATAAAAACATTTAATTTAGGCATAATATCACCATAAACTAAGATCTGACAAAAGAACCTGCTGCTTTATCTTGGTGAAAGATATACAAAACTCCTTTTGACACCATTTTTAATAGTTCGGTTGGTTGAATAATTAAGAAAATCACTTGAGTATAAATTCTGTTCTGAGTCATGTTAAGCAATAACCAAATTATCTACTGAAATTTTTTATCTTATCAACGGAGGCAGTAGTTTGAAGAAAAATGCCCAAATTCATAAGAAAAAGTATACTGGAAAAATAAATTTAAATTGCTATCTCAGTTTACTACAGGAAGGACAGTTTTCTGACTAAAGGTTGTGTCTAGTATAAGAATTGTTACAATACAGACAGTAATCATTAGTATTAGCAAGAAGAGAACAATTTACTGCTTCCTTTCATCTTTTTTGAGTGAATAACTTTAATCTCTTTCCCCGTTATGGTCAGGAAATTCCTAGGTAGGCTAACATTTTTATTGATAGGAAAGTTATAGTGATCTTGGACTCTTCTTTAATTTGTTTATATCTTTTTCTGTCTCTAAAACATTTTTAGTTCAGGCAATTTCAGAGGCAGCTCCTGGCTTTAGGATAAGAAGTGATAAGAAGGTCTCCAGGTAGTGAATGCAGCCTGTCTTAGCTTCTGACACTGGAGACCTAGGTGTAAATCTTCTTAGAGGCCAGCTGAAATCATTTCCCCAGAACAGTGCTCCAGAGGCAGCCTCATTCAGATTCCCTCGAAAGAGATTTCATTTCATTAAACTCTAGACTTGACTCTATTGCAAAGAGGTCAGGAAAAATGCTACATGCAGCTCTCTCTCCCTTCAATAATGTCACCATTTCTTTGATTTATAGCAGCTGCATCTTTATGTGCCACAGAAGGGCCATACAGATAGAGTCCTGTTGCCTGCAAATTTAAGACAATCAGATGAGGGCATAATATGTATTTCTGAGTAAAATTCAAGAAAGCAAAACTCCATTGCAATATCATTGCAACAGTGAATGTTTGTCCAACAAACATTTCAGTTGGGAAAAAGAAAAAGCAGCATTTTTTTTATTAATTTCCAACACAGGAACATTACTATTATAATATTTTTCTGAAGTTATCCATCAGACACTGTGTAACCACATCAGAGCAGGTCAGACTTGTCAGTAGGATGCTCCAGAAAACTGAGTTACATAAAAAACTAGGTAAAATAACTAGATAAATAACTACGTAAGTTATTTTTAGCATATTACCAACATTGTTAATAATGTTACCCTTGAAGTTAAAATTCAGAGTGCTTTCTCTAGTGTTTAAATGGTGACTTAACTGTGTTGAGCAAATAGTTTCCCAGACACAATCATTTTATCATTATGTTTTGATCTCACATCCTTTGTCCACCATTCACCTTTGGGAAGCCTGTTCTTTCGTGTTTCTGGGTGTCAAAGGGCTGCTTTTTGCTACAGACAGTTTCGTTTTCTAAAACATGTATGTACTCATAATAATGGACTATTTTCTTACAAGGTTGTCTTTGCTGAGACTGAATGTTCATTTATCTTCTTTCCCATACAGCAAACAGCTAGTCAGACTCCTTGGTTAAAATGGGACTAATGCTTAGATTTTAATCAAATGTATGTATTAAAAGGCAGTGGAAATAGCTTTGATATAAAGAAGATTCTGGTAATAGAGGCATTTGCTTCCTTTTTCCTAAAGTCTGGCCAATTGTACGCACCTGAGGTGCAAGCAACTTAATGAATCAAGAAGGTGGTTAGTGTCCCACCACCCTGACTGTTGTGTCTTATATCTGTGACATCTACATGTATGACACAGATGTCTTCCATCTGTTACGTGTACTTCTGCTGTTTCTTGCATTACCATTACAGGCTCTGGCAGAGGGGAGGGAAAGTACAGCAGCTGCGCTAGTGGTTCCTGGGCAAAAAACGGTTCTCGGAAAGAAGGCATCAAACTTCCTTATGAGAAAAGGAAGAAGAAAGTACTTACAGGGAGAAATTAATAAAAGCTCATGAATGGCATACCCTGTGCTGAAAACAGTAATATATTAGTTCAATACACTTTTTATTGTGAACTTTACTAGAATCTGTGCAACAGAGGGAGTTATGAACGTAGCAGCTTGGTAGAGCTTCATGTGAAGTGCTTTTCTGACACACAGGTATTTTGAGATTGGAAAGAGTTATTTCAATTTCTGTTCTTTCTCTATGTCCTTTCTGTCTTCCACTTTGGTTGACTGCAAACATCCATTTGTAGTGCTTTGATGTCTGTGACTCCTTTTCTCTGACCTTTAGTGACCAAGAGATGCTTTACTTCTAAGTGTAAAATATTAGAGAATGTGGTGCCAAGAAAAAAATCTAATCACAACCAAAGCATCAAGGACTCATGTTCTTGCTTTTGCCTACATACCAGAAAAAAAAATCTAATCACAACCAAAGCATCAAGTATTCATGTTCTTGCTTTTGCCTACATACCAGAAAAAAAAAATCTGCCATAAGCTCCCAGCAAAACAGGAACTGTAGGTAGGAATTAGAATCATGGAATCTTAGAAATCTTAGAATCATAGAATCTTAGAAACACAGAATAGTTTGGAAAAGACCTTTAAGATCATCAAGTCCAATTACCTATGCTAACTTGAAAAGGAACTTAAAAGTCACAAATCTCATTGAATGACCTTCTCACTTCAGTTTCAGCTGCTGTCTGTCTTTTCCAAATTATTATAATTAAGAGTGCACCCATTAAAAATTTTTCATTTGTTAGATGGATGATGCTATTTTATAATGTGGCCAAATAATGTGCCCGTTATGAATTTCAAGCCTGGTGCCAACAAAATATCTGCAGCTCTTCTTAAACAGTGGTTGAAGCCTTAAAAGAAAGGTCATTGACAGATAGTTTGGGAAGAAAGCCATGTGAGTTTAACCAGTAACTTCCCATGTTTGTATGTCATTGGGTTTCTGCCTGATGTTTCCTTAGTAATTAGAGTTCATAAATACAGTGGAGGTAAAACTGGGAGAGTTTATTAATGGATTTGAGTGAGCCAAGCACGTTGACCCTGTGCGTGTAAACATCAAATACAGTCGTATCCAAATGAAGGCTGGAATCATCTGAAAGGCAGAAAGAATCAAAACAGATGTGTCTGTACCTGCAATTTCCAAAGCAATGCTTTTAAATAACTAATTATAACATTGGTGTTCTTAGTAAAGCCTGTGTTTCTGCTTTGGATGTCACCCTATTTTGTAAGCATAGAATTCTCTTTACTACTTTTGTGCCAGTTGTTTATTTTCACCTGCTTGTGGAAATCTCAGGTCTTTCTATCACACATTCATGTTATGTTTGGTTTTATTTTTAGTATTTTATTTTCTCTTGCTTCCTTTTCCCCCTGTTTCTATCATAATTTAAATGCCACCATAGTTGTTTTAAATACTTTGTGGAAGTTGAGAGATGTAAAAAATTTTCTTTGCAACAAGGTTAATTTCCAAGCACTGTCTTGATCTTGCAAGATACTCATCACACTCCAGATGTTGGCTGTGTGGGGATGAATTAAAATTGTATGATTGCTTATTCTGTGTTTTTATGTTGAGCCAAAGAAGTCTTCTATAAGCCAGGACAAAGCTTTTTTATATCATCAGAGGAAAACTTTTGAAACTAAAATATTAATCTAGCAAGCCATTTAAGCCCAGTAGCACCAGAATTAGAAGCAAAGTAGCAACTAGTATCAAGCCTGCTCTCATGATGCATGAGTAAGAAAAGAGAGTTGAAAGTGATCGCTTTATGTAAATCAAAATGTATTTGATTCAAAACAAGTGGAAATGATTCTGTCCACTGGTAGCTGGGCATAACCTATGAGACTGTCATTCCAATAGATGAGAGAATTTTTTTTATTTATATTGTGGGTTTCTCACTATACTGGGCAAGTTTCTGTTTTTCAAGCTTTACAAGACAGATGAAAAATGCCTATTACTTTTTCTCCAGTAACAACAATAACAGATTTTTTCATTCTAAAATCCCATACTATACATTTCTAGAATGTAAAAATATTCTGTACTAAAAGACGTACTAAAACTTATTAGCTCTGTTTTTAAAAAAATAAGCATAAGGAAAATGTGACTAAGATAAACATTTCAACAACATACCAAGATAATCTTTTACTGAAGTATTATTAAAAGAACATTTGATATTGCTCTATGATTGACTTATTTCTCTCTTTTGCAATTTAAACTGTCAGTTTTCTGTATCTTCGTATAATATGGCATTTATGATTACAATATGGTGCTTATGACTACAAATTAACACAGCTACAAAACCTAGTGAGAATGGATCAATCTCTGGCTAAACACAAAAAGAGAACACATTAACAAAACAGCTCAGACTCCTGTCTGAATCTGACTGAGCAATTTTTGAGAGCTGAAAGCTGTTTGTGGAACTGTTTGTGCAGAAGCAGAATTTCTGAGATCACAGACAGGAAGCTATTTGCATGGTGGTTTTGACGTGCCTTTGAGCTACAGAAGTAAGTGAAATTTTGGGTCCACTTACATGTTTTTGATTTTTGGAAAAATTTCTGAGTCAAAAAGTCATGAGTCATGAGTTTGATGGAAGTGAAAATCCTCTGAGAGATTCATACAAGTGGCTTGGAAGGAAAGACCTTGCTCTTTTTAGATCTAAAATTCTCAGTTCCAGTATGTTCTGAGATTCTGTCCATAATTAGCAGTGACTTATGGGCTTTAAGGATACGCTATAAGGAACTGAGAGCAGGATTTTCCCTTATGTATTCAATTTTAATATATTGCTGCTGAAATTAAAAAGAAAAAATACTATATATAAGAGGAGTTGTGAGTTTGAGGACAAGATCATTTAATGGAGTTTTTGTGATACACTACATAGTAAACATCCCTTGCCACCCTATTCTTCTGTAATAACAGAATTTACCTCAGCCTGACATCTGTAGGTGTCATGATCCTATATCAGACTGTCCCATGATCAATTTAGCTGCAATAATTTGCTCCTAAAATGAATTTACAGTTATTACTGCTTTTTTAAAGTCATCAAATGTCTGTGAAAAATATAGTATGTTATGTGTTGTCTGTCTTTATAGTGTGTCCCCTGGATATTTTCTGTAGGCTTATGCAGTTATATTTAACATTTTTAGTGTTACAGATTTGTCTTGGTTTCCTTCAATTAACAGCTTTTTGCAGCAGCTGATAAACAAGAAAATGGGTTATTCAGGGATGTGGGTATACTTTTGAAGAGAGTGCTACATTTCTCTTATTGCAAAAATGACCCTAAACCATGAAAAAAAAATGTCCTTATTGCTATTTTTCAGAAAACAAGCACTCCCCCCGCCCCCCCCTTCCTAATTTGCCATTTCCATTTTACCTGGGAAACATTTCTCTCCTACTTCTGATTCAAATCCACAAAACAAGTCCAGATGATCTATAAGGAAGTATTTTCACAAAAGATTCGCTGAAGTAAATGTGGCATAAATATGCACATGGTTTCAATTTCCTGAGCAGCACTGACATTTTTACTCAATTTCCTCTTAATCCTGCATCAGTCGCAACTCCCTTGCTTCTGTATTCCTTTCTCAGCAGCCCGGGGTGGGGTTAAAAAAACATTGAAATGGAAGAGAGCTCAACCAGCTCATTCTGTGTAATAAAATCCATGCCACTGTGGTCCTAATTTCATCAACTAATACAAGTCAACATCGAACGTTAATGAGGAAAGGTTTCCAATTAGATACAGTCTGACACTGACCCAGCTTTTCAGTCACCTTCAATTGTCAGCGATAAAAAGGACGGTCCAATATGATATGGATCATTCACTCCAAATCTCCACAACTCATTTATGACAAACACAACTAACAGAGCATAGGGAACTGCCGAATTGCCTTTCATTATGCTGGCACATTGGCTTTAGACTACAGTGGTAATGATCTTTAGAGGTTTTCCATACAGAGTGCCACTAATGAGCAAACCAGGATGGGGTGATGAGGTGATGGCGACCCACATTTTCAAGTGACAATACCAGCAACATGATGATGCTTAAAATTTCCTATTATTTCTGGAAAGTAATTCACTACCAGAGAGAAGAGAGAGATAGGAGGCTGAGCTATTAAATAAAATGAGTAGAGAAAGTGAATAGCTCATTAAAAATGAAAAGCTTTTGCAAAATACACCAGCCTTGTCTTTACCAGTCACTTTAAAATGTGCTTCTGTCCATCTTTGCGTAGGCAGTTACTTAGAGTGGTATTACTTACAGGGATGTGTTAAAGTCCCGCAGAAGTGCATTTTCCAGTGCCGTATGCCTCCACCTTCAAACCCAGAGCACATATGGGGAATAAAGGTGGATAGAAGTAGACATTAAATTAATTCCTGGTCTTGGTCAGGGGCTTTCTACTGCCCAGGCTAATACAGGGCACCTTCAAGGCTACTCTAAACCCACCAAGTTTTAATGACCACTTGCAATTTGTTAAAATGTTAAGCATGGCAAGACAGTAAACTACAGCACTGCTACAATTAATACAGTATGGGAACAAGGTAACTTAATAACACATTAAAGCTGTCTGGAGACTATAAAATACAAGAGACATAGCTGATATTCTATTCTTTGAGACTGAGTAAAACTTTTACATCAGTTATTGTGGTTGTTCCTTTCAAAATCTCCTCAAAACCTTTTTATTTCAGAATAGAATGAATTCCTTTTTATCATTTTGGAACCACAAAAATCCATAGAGATTTCTAAAGCCACACAGGATTTGAAAGCTTGATTTAATTTCTGTTCATATAAACTCTTTGCTGGAAAATGCATTCCAGGGATCAGAGTACTTGCGGAAGAAAGGAAGGCTAGGTCAGAAAAAGAAAATACACTGAGATTTGTTATTAGCAGAAACCAAAACCTGACGGTTTCCATCAGAGACCATGTTGCAAGACAAAATGAATTTTAACCATATAAAATGTTTTCATCAAAAATGAGCACAGTAAATATCAGCTTAGCAAAATATGGAAATTACTACTTTTTCCAGTTAAGATTTGAGTGTAGTGTCAAGCAGAGTAGTCAAATAAAATCTTGTGTTGCTACTCCACTAGAAAATCTGCCTATTTTAATTCTATGTCAAAGAAGAGTGGGAAAAGCCCATATGTGGTATGTCAAGCTCCTTTTTTAAATTGTAAGAGAATCATTGAACTTGAATGATTAAAATGTATTTTGCACATAATTTTCCATTTTTCTCCTTTGCAGGATAGCCTCGCAGCTGTTCTTGATACTGGGAAGCGTCATTAACCCTGTGGAAACATATTAAGAGATTTATTCATGACTTTTGTGTTTTTCTTTGTTGTTTATAATCCACAGTCAAATGATATAGAAAGAAACTTGCTGGTGCAAGTTTATATGGGTTTCATAAAGCCATGCCAGCAGTTCTGATACACAGATTTTACATGTCCTTAGTTTTATCTGACATTGCAACCTTGCCTATAATTAAGTGTAGACTAGTGATTTGCCAGAATGATTAATCATTCCTTATTTACTTACTGATTTCAATATCACAGCATATAATAATTCACCTATGTTCTCCTAAAAAGTCCTGCAGCATCCAGGAGCAAGTAGTCAATGATCTGCTTCTGCACCTAGACGCACATAAGTCTATGGGGCCAGATGGGATTCACCCAAGAGTACTCAGGGAGCTGGCGGGAGAGCTCACCAAGCCTCTCTCCATCATTTATCAACAGTCTTGGTCAACAGGGGAGGTACCAGGTGACTGGAGGGTGGCTAATGTGATGCCCATCTACAAAAATGGTCGGAAGGAGCATCCGGGGAACTACAGGCCTGTCAGCCTGACCTCGGTACCAGGAAAGATCATGGAGAGGATCATCTTGAGCGAGCTCTCATGGCAAGTGCAGGGCAGCAAAGGGATCAGGGCCAGCCAGCATGGGTTTAGGAAAGGGAGGTCCTGCTTAACCAACCTGATCTCTTTCCATGACCATGTGGCCCGCCTTCTGGATGCGGGGAAGGCTGTGGACATTGTCTATCTGGACTTTGGTAAGGTCTTTGACACCATCCCCCACAGCATTCTCCTGGAGAAGCTGG
>VWZL01000394.1:94103-144908 GCA_013396915.1 Stercorarius parasiticus
TTGTTTTTTTGGTTTTTTTTTTTTTTTTTTTGTGTGTGTATGGTTGGACTTGATGATCTCAAAGGTCCTTTCCAACCATAAAGATTCTATGATTCTATGATCCAGGATGCCTATGGGGGTACTTTGTCTTTCTTGCATCAATGTAAACAAACTTTTACTGAGTGGCATCTATACAGTCAGATTATCAGGCAGATGCACCCTTTTATCAATGGGTCCGGAGACCTTAGCATGTTTCAATTTGATTCCCTTCAATAGCTGAAAACCTGGTCATTTTCAGTATATGAGATGTAATGGTGGAAATCTGTCAAGCTTATGTCAATCAGAATGTATATATTCTCATTTTGTAGAGGCCAGTTTTCGATGGTTTCATGTGAACACTGCTAAACTTTCTAATCTTGGGCTTTTGTATACGTGTTTACATGTATACAAAATACTACACTAGATGTATACATGTGTAGAAATGTATACATTTTGTTGTATAGATCTAACTGTGTAAACTTCAGACACAGTGTCAGCATAGAATACCACCTGCAAACAGCAGGAAATAGAGTGAAAAAAACCAGTGAAGGTCTCCAGAAGCTGGAGTGCTTATATACTGCTGGGTATGAATTGTGAGTATTGTGGTAGGAGGTCTCTTTTAGCAAAGGCGAAGGAAGAGGATGTCATCTACAAATGTGGGCTGGCTAAATGAGAGGTGTGTAGACTTTTCTGTAACATAGAATCATAGAATATGTTGGGTTGGAAGGGACCTTGAAAGGTCATCTAATCCAACCCCCTTGTAGTAAGCAGGGATATCTTTAACTAGATCAGATTGCTCAGAGCCTCATCAAGCCTGGCCTTGAATGTCTCCAGGGACTGGAGACTCCAAGGCTGAATGGCCTCCTCCACCTCTCTGGGCAGCCCGTTCCAGTGTCTCACCACCCTCGTTGTAAAGAACTTCTTCCTAATGTCTAATCTAAATGTACCCTGCTCTAGTTTAAAACCATTGTCCCTCATCCTATAACTACATGCCCTTGCAAACAACCCCTCCCCAGCTTTCTTGTAGGCCCCCTTCAGGTACTGGAAGGTCACTATAAGGTCTTCCCGGAGCCTTCTCTTCTCCAGGCTGGACAAGCCCAGCTCTCTCAGTCTGTCTTCATAGGAGAAGTGCTCCAGCCCTTTGACCATCTTTGTGGCTCTCATCTAGACCTGCTCCAACAGGTCCACATCCTTCTTGTGCTGAGGGCTCCAGAGCTGGACACAGTACTCCAGGTGGGGTCTCACGAGAGCAGCGTAGAGGGGAAGAATCACCTCTCTTGATCTGCTGGCCACATAAGGCACCAAAGTCTGCAGGTTGGTTTCCTTTGGTTTTGTGCATAGAAGGAGATAGGCTCCTGAAAAGTCTTAGTTCAGACCAGGAGAATATACATTTTAGATTGGGGATTGTTATTACTATATAGACAGCTGTTTGACCCAGATGGCTCCTCGCCATGACTTGTCAGTGTGGCTGCAAGGTGACCAGGCTGTCCCTTGCCCTGGCCAAAAAGATGACCAGGTTTCTGTCGGAATCCCTACACTTTGTTTGCCTGGTCTGGGCCCACTGCTCTCATGGGTGAGTATATAACTGGAGTCACCATACAGAGGGGCTTTTTTGCAGTCCAGAGCAGTCTAAGCCACTTCTACCTGATGCCACTGAAGTCTCACTACATAAGTGGGTCAAGGCATGGGTCAGACAAAGAGCTCACGTTGGTTCACTATGCTACATAAAGATGTCCTGAGTCTCTCTGAAAACCTTCTCAGTTCTGGGCTGTTTACGAATCATAGCTGGGACCTCCTCAGACCAAGGAGACTGAAAGGATCTCCTTGGGCCTTTGCTTATGTGAGGTGACTGCCATTAGCTGGCAGGAAAGGAGGACTTATATGATAGTATGTGATTACACATGCACTGTAGGACTTTATTGCTTTTTCCCCTGCCTTTGGTGTTCTCATGCCCAGTGCCGGAGTTGACTGTCCAGTGCTGTAGCTTAAACCAATGTACTCTGGTGGAGGATTTATCCATTAAATTTATTCCATGAGAGAAACACTTCTCACTCAGAAATGTATTTATCCCAAGCATTTTCACAGCAAAGACATAGAGTGCTAGGATTTACTTTCTGTAGTGGATTACCAACTCAAGATTGAAGACAAACCTTTTTGATTTAAAATCCATTTCATTTTTACAATAATGTAGGAGATATGTACTGTGAAACCTACCCCTGAGCTGTTGCATGTCTAGGATTTGTACAGGGATTTGCTAATCCATGGTTTACATGCAAACACTGCTAAACCTGTCCTGACACACTGTCACACACAACAGGAAGAAGTAAAAAATTTTCCTTTGGGAGCTGATCCTGTGAATGTCTTGACTCGAGTTGTGAAATTCTGTGGCTGTGCTAAAATATTGAGTCCATCAGCTTGGAGACAGCAGAAAATCTACAACCTACTACATAGTATTGTGATGGAATGTCACAACAATGCCTTTGGGAAACACGTTACCTAAGAAAGTTTGCAATTTCAGTTAGTCTACTTAGCTTCCATTTTATTATTTTATTTTATTTTGTTTTTTTAAATCCCAATCCCAAACTACTTGTCCCACAGCCACTAACTTTGCGTAGTGGATCTTCACCATCCTCTTGGTTTCAGTCTTCCAGAAAGAAATGAAAAAATGAAGCTAAGTATACGTCACTACTCTGTAAATTTATCTGTGTGTCATAAAAGTGACAACAGAGTCATATTTGTCAAGTATTTTCCTCTTATGATGGACAGATGTGACTTGTACTAGGTAAGTAAAGTTTGCAGATTGCTTCTGGATGTGTGTAAAGTGCTTCACCTAATTGTTGAAATCTCTCTTTTGTTGTTAATTTTTCTTTCGAGGATATGTGCTTTTCCAATGGCTGTTGAAATTAGCCAGAAACCTGATGTGGAATTTTCTATATCTAGCTTTTCTGTATAAAAGCATAGACTTCTGGTGAAATTTCAGGATTTTTGGAAGGTTTTAAGTGCTTTCTAGATCTAAATCAGGTCAAACATATTCAGAGAATAGCCTTTCCTGCTCTGTTTTCTAATTTTTGCTATTAGTGGCTGTTGAAAACAAATGGGGAAAAAAGCAAGCCAGACAAAAGTTAATGGAATTCTTCTAAGCATAAAGTTGCATTCTCTGCAATTTAGGGTTTTGGCAGAGTTTCAGAATGTTTTGCTTGAACTGTCACATCTATCAGAAATTAGAGTTAGCTTGGCAAGAAAATAAGTGTTCATCATACCTAAATAGGAGATGTATTAATTTCATAACACGCAACTGAAAAGAAATGAAGCTACACGTCTTAAGCAGCATGATTATAGTCAACATAGTTGAATTCATAGTAAAACTCTTAGGATTCTCAAACTCTTAATCAGATTATTAGTGGATGAATAATGTGTTCTATCAAATCAATACAGGAACACAGGTGCCTGATTGTCCCCTCATTTAACTGGATGATTTTATTGTAGTGAGTGGTATTATGCTGATAAAAAACACAGTGCAGAGGTGAGAAGAAATGCAGGCCATATATATTGCCTAAGTGTTTCAATTTACAAAGGCATTAGTATACTCAATAGACAGTGTCCTGTAAACCATATGGATTTTTCTGCAGCCTGTAATTTTAGGATGAAAAGTGCAGTTCCTCAGAAATTTTGGGGTCTTCATTTAACATAGGAATTACATTTTTTTGAAAAGAAGAAATCACTGGAATTTTGTTCACAGGTCTTTCTGATTTCTTAGTGTAGCATTACAATCATCATAAATGTTACAATGTTATAAATTATTTCATGCATAATAACTTGAGTACTTTTGATGCTCAGCTCCCTGAAAACATCTAGTTCCCTAAAAAAGCAACCATAAATGGTAAAGTTTCTTGTGGATTCCTCTCCTCACTGAAGGACAAATTTGACTCAAGTGTACTATGACTGCAAGATGAGCTCATGGTTTATTAAACATCTGATACTCCACCTGGAAGAAAGGAGGGAAAGAGTGTCAGAACGAGAGAGAGAGGTTATGAATACTCTGTGGAAAATGAGCTTCAGTCTGCATTGCCACTTTATTAAATGCTAGAGACTCGACAACAATGAGTGCTGCCAGCATGAGCACATCTTGAACACATATTCTCTGGTGTATGATAAATGGCATAAACTCACGGAAGATTTTGCCACAGTCAAGGAACACTCAGTGGTGCTCTCCACTGTGGATTCTCCTGTGGCTAATAAGAGCTGAGCTCCTGTCATAACCCTCAGTTACATTGACCAGAGTATCAGTCCACCATGAGATGCAAACACATTGGAGATTAGGTACTACTGATTGTGATGCTCTCCTGGGTAGATTATTTGATGTTGAAAAAGGTTAAAAAACATGCTGTGCTCTTTCCCTTGATGACGGCAATATATGTGTGTCTTTTCTAGTTATCCCATTTCCATTAAATTCACAGGGGTTTAATATCTTTGAGAGCCCTACTTCTGCAAATTTTAATTGAAATTGGCCTCTCAATTGAAAATTTATGGGGAAGAGAGAGTTAGCAGAAAGATACAACATGATTGTCTAAGTTTAGGAAATCAGGCTAGTACTCTTACCTCTTGCTCCTCTCCAAGAGCAGAGCAAGGGATATGGGAGGGTTTGGAAAGATGACTGCAGTGTATGAACTTCACAGCATCTCAGAAGAAAAGAGACAAGGTGTTTTGTGTTTGCTTTTCCTAACATGTGCCTGGAAAGCGTTATCTGAAGAGTGCCCTATGATTGCTTTAAATAGTTAGCATAAGTTGTTTGGATGTTTTGTACCATCCCATCAAATACTGTTAGTAATTACATATTGTTTCACACAGTATCTTGGATTTTGCTTGGAAGTGAAAGAAACTTACATTTGACATCTGTACGTTGCTCTTTGAGGGGCTGTTGTGGCTTAACCCCAGCCGTCAGCTAGTACCACACAGCTGCTTGCTCACTACCCTGTCCCCCAGAAGGACAGGGAGAAGAGAGAGAAAAGGAGGGGAAAGGGAAGAACAAAAAGCTCATGGGTTGAAATATAGACAGCTTAAAAGAACAATAAGAGAAAAGGAAACTAGCAACAACAACAATACTAATATTACTATCAATGCTAATACTAATACTAATGACACAAGTCAGTCTCACCACTTGGTGAACTGGTAACTTCCCAAGCAGCAATCACGAGTATCTGCCCCCTGGCTAACCACATTTATATAAAGAGCATAAAAAGTCCTTGAAAAATATAAGCATCACCTGGCAACAACTAAACCAATATGCATTATTAACATTCCTTTCATACCAAATCTGAAATATAGCAACCACTATAAAGAAAATTAACTCTGTCCCAGCTGAAGCCAGGACAGAGGCACAGCAGGCACTGAGCTTTATTCATAAACTGAATTTCCTTCACCGCAGACAAAGCAAAGGTGTTACAATGTTTCCATTTTAACCTCTCGTTTTTAGACTCTTTCCTAAACATTGTACCTGTAAGGATTTTTTCACAATTATTTAAATTCTTCTTGGTGATTAATTTTGTTTGCTTGAGCATAAATAACTATTCCATTTCAATCAAGGGAAAGCTAGAAAAATATTTTTTACATAAATTTGTCGAAGATTTTTTCCTTCAAAAAACACCTGTGCTATTCATTCTGGTAAATAATAATTTGGTTTGGAAATTACTCTGAACAGGCAGATATTTCTGTACTCATGTATGAGCAAACTGGTTTTACTTTTATCTGTTTGGGTAATCTGGGAAAATAGATGTTGAATGTGCTTAGTAAATTCTGTCACCGAGTTCAAAAAGTGTGCTGATAAGACTGCTGGGCTGGTGGAATTCAGTGTTCAGACTCTGTTCTGTAAACTGCTTTGGCTCTGTGGAAAAAGAATTTGTGTTAGTGTCTAGCCAGATGCTACATGTCTGTTGATGCATAAAAACCCTATAGAAGCATAACTAGAAAAATGCTTTAGTGAATGTCTTTAAAAGATAATATAAATAAGGACATTAAGGGAAAACTTTTATGAATATAATGCACGTGCAGATATATCACAAGATTGGTGTCCTCAGTGATGGCTTGAAAGTGCCATCTGTAGAAGAAAAGTAGTCTGGTTCCTACAGTTCCCACAAGCCTTTGAGGTTTGAAATTCCCAAGAGGGGTCCAGTCATGACATCCAGAATGTGAGATAATTTCATAGGCATTCCTGAGGTGGTGTAAGTAAAGATGAGTCACTGCTTTTACCTTCACAAGTCACTGACTCAATGACGTAGAGGTAGAAATGCCTTACGTTTCATTACTGCTTTCCATCTGGTTCCTGTCTTTCACACTCTCGTAAATTCCAGATGATATCCTTTGTGTCATAATATTTACAATAAAGTGAAAAACCTTGCCTTTATCTTCTCATTTCCATCCAGTTTCTCCTGTCCATCATGACATACATGAAAAGCATGTTTGACGGGGAGGACACACAAATACAGGCCTTCCCATGGCAAAGTAATGTGTTACCTGACGGAGTAACTGACTGCTAGGATTGTGAACACATACATAATTGAACTTCTGAAATTGAGTGAAATCTCATCTTTGCTACTCATCCCCTTTCTCTCACACCAGTGGCACAACTTGTTAAGTGTTTATTTGGTATTTCTAGTAACACAGCAGATGGTAACCTTGCTCAGAGAGCTTAAGGGCTACTCTTTCAAACTCCAGCAGAAACATCAGAAAGAAGCTCATATGGACTTACAGACTTTTTGTGTCCGAGCTGAAATGATGTAACAAAGTTAAAATCATCAAAGGCTGCTGCTGCTATTTTTGCTGTTATTATTTTTCATGTTGAACTAGTAACAGTTATTCCTATTGTCATAAGTACTAGCTTATGATGGTTTCTGTAGGATGAGTTTTACTGTTCAAATGATCAGAGAAATTGATCAAAGATCTATATTGATTTCAACAGGACATATTCAAGCTTTATATGAACTATCATTCTCAGATGGAGTGTTATTTATTTTGGTTTTGCAGCCTGGAGGTATTGTACTCACCCAGCTTCCATTGTGTAAAGGAATGATTATATTTATTCAATCCTCTCTTCTAAGTAGAGTGCAAAAGTGTAACTTTAGTAAATTAAATTATTAGTAGCAACAGATGAATTTTTCCATTTTACATGAAATTTGTAGTAGTGGCGGTTAGCATTTGACAATTACTTATAGCAATTGCTGGTAATTAAACACTATTTCATTTCCTGTACTCAGCAATATATTTAGTTTTATATTTACAGACGACATCTTTCCCTGGAAATATGTTGGTTCTGTAATTAAAATTAATAAATATTGGTGGCAGATACTTGATAAATTATAAGCAATTCTTCAGAAACATAAGGAAAAAATAAGTGATTTATATTACGTGGTAACAAACACATCATTACGCATATAGAGTGCACCAGGTCACAATTAATAGCTGCTTAGGTAATAAAGCTTCCAAAGGCTGACGGGTTTCCACAGTTTAACTGCACCACTTCTGCCTCTGTAACACCGCACCCAACCCAGCAGGGCTTTGCAAGGCATCTTTTTTAGCAAATGTTGTTTTTTGGACGATAGTTTATGTCCAGACCTAGTATCTTAGCAACTTGTAGTCATTAAAGATCCTAATACGGCTTGAGGTATAAGTGTCTTAATTATTGTTTAAGATATCTTATTTTGGCCAGGCTGAACTTCCATCCATGGCTGTCTGGAATGTCCTTGCTCCCTTGCGAGGCTGCACCATGGAGCAGCTGTTGCTCTCCACAGGGTGCTGAACCATCCATTCTTCAAAATCTTCTCTGAGATTTGCTAGAACAAAGCAGTTTGGTAAATGTGGCTTACTTGAACATTTTCCAGAGAGCAAACAATTGATCTGTTTTACACAGGGAAATCAGATTCTGTTCCAGAAATGCCGAGGATGAAATTCTGCTGAGAAGCTCTGTCGTAGGAGCTCAGGTGAGTACTATGTGTGCCTTAGATCTGTTTCTCCTCCAAAGGAATGAAATGGGTGAGCTTTATCCAAATACTTGACTGACTTACCATAGAGTTGTGATAAGTTTATTTCTGAATGTGGGGTTTTAATTGCAAGCAAACAGGGCATGGGGCTGATCCAGTTGGCCTGTCACAGCAAAAAGGCCTATTGTTTATCTTTAGATTCGCAAAGTGCATGCTTCTTTGTGGAATTCCTATCAGATTGTGTTCATTACTTCATAAGAACGTGAATGTGATCTTTTGTCACCCTATGTTGGGTTGACCTTGGCTGAATGCCAAGTGCCCACCAAGCTGCTCTATACCTCCCCCTCCTTAACTGGGCAGGGGAAACGAAGCATGATGAGTCAAGATAAGGACAGGGAGGTCACTCAGCAATTACTGTCATGGGCAAAACAGACTTGATTAGGGGAAAATAATTTAAATTTATTGCCTACCAAAACGGAGTAGGATAATGAGAAATAAAATCAGATCTTAAAACACCTTCTCTCCCCTCCTCCTTTTTTCATGGGCTCAACTCCAATCCCAAATTCTCTACCTCCTCCTGCTGAGTGGCACAGGGGGACAGGAGGTGGAGGTCGCAGTCAGTTTATCACATGTNACCTCCCCCTCCTTAACTGGGCAGGGGAAACGAAGCATGATGAGTCAAGATAAGGACAGGGAGGTCACTCAGCAATTACTGTCATGGGCAAAACAGACTTGATTAGGGGAAAATAATTTAAATTTATTGCCTACCAAAACGGAGTAGGATAATGAGAAATAAAATCAGATCTTAAAACACCTTCTCTCCCCTCCTCCTTTTTTCATGGGCTCAACTCCAATCCCAAATTCTCTACCTCCTCCTGCTGAGTGGCACAGGGGGACAGGAGGTGGAGGTCGCAGTCAGTTTATCACATGTTGTCTCTGCTGATGCTTCCTCTTCACACTCTTCCCCTGCTCCAGCATGGGGTCCTCCCACAGGAGACAGTCCTCGACAAACTTCTCCAGTGTGGCTCCTTCCCATGGGGTGCAGTCCTTCAGGAGCAGAATACTCCAGTGTGGGTCCACCATGGGGTTACAAGTCCTGTCAGCAAACCTGCTCCAGCATGGGCTTCTCTCTCCACAGGGTCACACACAGGTCCTGCCAAGATTCTGCTCTAGCGCAGGCTTCCCATGGGGTCACAGCCTCCTTTGGACACATCCATCTGCTCCGGAATTGGACCCTCCATGAGCTACACATGGATATCTGCTCCACTGTTAACCCCTATGGGCTGCAGGGGCAGAGCCTGCTTCACCATGGTCTTCACCACAGGCTGCAGGGGAATCTGCTCTGGTGCCCGGAGCCCCTCCTCCCCCTCCTTCTTCAGTGACCTTGGTGTCTGCAGAGCTGATTCTCTCACATATCCTTACTCCCCTCCTCCAGCTGCTGTTGCACAGCAGTTTTTCCCTTTCTTAAATATGTTATCACAGAGTCGCTACCACTGTCACTGATGGGCTTGCCCTTGGCCAGTGGAAGGTCTGTCTTGGAGCTGGCTGGCATTGGCTCTATCAGACATGGGGGGATGCTTGTAGAAGCTTCTCACAGAAGCCACCCCCGTAGGATCTAAGACTGAAAACAGGGAACTGCCCAGAGCACCCCGTTTGTAATGTGGATACAAGGTTTGCAGTTAGCCTATATGCTGGAAAGGTATGCACAGAGGACTGGATATCAGTCCAAACTTAATTGCTGATTAAGAGGCTCTGTAAACATGCAGTCCTGGAAATGTTGTAGACTTCTTTAAATCAAAGCACAGTCCTTCTCTCTTTGTGCCATAGGCCAGTCAATAATGCAGGCACACCCTACACAAACTCTGTGGCCAAAGGGCAAAGGCTGTATCTAAAACTGTTAAGCTTTGTATCTCTCCTCTATAGTTTGCCTTTTTGGGTGGATAATGCCTGTCTTGATAGTTTCTTTTTTAGTTTTCTTTGTTGTGTTCCTTTAATGAGACCAGGTCACGAAAGGAAAAGAGTGAGTCTTCCTATAAAAAATTATTTAACCTGTTCAGGAACAGAAGATTTTGGAGAACACTGGATGCAATAGACAAAAGGAAATGAGAAATTTACAGCAGGAGTTAAAGCCTGCAACTCAAACACAGAGGCAGAGAAACAGACAAATGCAGCAAGGAGCAGCGTAGTCAGGCTGCAGGAGAGGTAGAACAAACCCACGCATCATGCAGGACTTGCTTCAACTTGAAGTGGCTGAGCTGCAAAGAAGGACTGTTCTTCTTTTCTGTCTCCTGTAATCATTCTCATAAGGTTAGATTTCTAGTTTTTATTCAAACACATCATTGCTTTTTGGCTTTGAAGCCCTTCAGACTCTTCAGAGACTTAAGACCCTGGCCAGACATATCTACCTCAAAGCTCTGAGGACACCTAAACATATCCTCTTAGAAAAGCATATCAGGACTTTGCAGCCATAGATGCTGTGTTCTGCAGTTCAGTTATTGATTTGTAAAGCTGAGAATTGATGGTGTGTTACAGGATTAATCTGTTGTATGCTCACTATTTTGTGGACACGTAGATTTATTAAGTCTGCACTTTTCTTGCAGAGAAGTAACTGGAAAAAATGTCAGCAGACATAAATGTAAACTGTTTCTAGGTGTAAAAAAAGAAGTCGTAAAACTGCAAAAATGATGATAATTATTGGTGTTACAGGAAATTAACAATACACTTTAAGGTCAGGCCTGGTGCGGCAACCGTGGTAAGATGGCTGTTTTGCTGTCTGTCCCTTCTTGACTTTCTCTATTATGCTTCCAGTTCTTGAAATTTCTGGCCCAGCCACTGGCGCACGGTAGCTATCTTGCCTGTATTGAGCTCAGGGAAAAGAAGAAATGAAGCAACTCAGACTGGCACCAGGCCAAACTATCTGCAGTTTGGCTTTTCACCAGACAAATCAGCATACAAATAACATCCCTTCATTTTTGCCAGTATAGATTACTGGAAAAAAAGGAACATCTTGTCTTTATTTTAAATTTTAAAAAGGCAAATTACTTTTATTAGTTAAACAACTCTAAGATTGGAAGGAAGCAGGGCTGGGCCTTGGCTCCGAGGCTGTCCTCTCATGCATTACAGTATGAAGTCTAAGTCTTGCTACCAGCTTGTCCCTAAGCTCCACTGAAAGCTAAAGTAATAAAGCAAACTTATCATTTGAAATTTAGTGACACGACTCCAAAGAATTGAAAAGGGAGAGCAGGAGGAACAAGAGCAGCTGCTTCTGCCTTATGAGATTGTTCTCAAGAGGAAGCTTTTTCTGTAGTGAGCTGCACACTGGAACAGATGCAAACTGTAGCAAGGGCATTAGTAGTTATTATTATAGGGAGAGGGTTGAAAATTTTGTTGGGACCCAGCCTTCTATATAATAATTGCATCTTTTTTTCCAGAGCCCTTAGATACTTGGAAGTCTCTAATCTAAGAGGGGATTAGTGAGCTCAGCTTCATTAATTTTCAGCAAATGTCGCCTTTTCTTTCTCTCTTTGTCTGGTGATAGTGATGCAGTTGTTGTAAACATGAAGCGATACCTATATGCCACAATATGCGATATTCATCCAACTCCTATCAGACTGGCTTGGACGTTGGAGTCAAACTAGTCACACTAATTTGGTCCTTTACCTGAGCTAGGCTGTGTTACAGATCTTGTTAGTCCCTTGCTAGTGCAGTTGTGCCCTTGGGAGCTATACTAAATCATTCAGCGTGGATATTCTGACCATGCTACTGCTATGTTCTTACAGTTTACCATCTTTCCCATTATAAATTATAGAGTAAATCCTTCATCCTAAATTAAGCCTTCTGTCTCCTTTATGCTTCACACTTAGTCCCTTTCTCTTGATATTAGGTATGCAAAAAAACGTCCCAAAACACATTTCCATAAGTTTCCATTGCATCTGCTATTTTAGTTAAGTCTTTTTTGTTTTATTTATTTTTATTTTTAAAAAATTTTAGTGAGCTTATTTTAGTGAAGATACTGTATTTCATTCTATAGTACTATATAGGATGGCAGTCTGGAGACCTCAATTCTGTTTGTGTTATTCAGTTTTACAAGCAACCTTTAACAGGTCAGCCAGTCTACCTTTCACAAAAGCATCCACTAATTTGGGATACAGGGGTTTGAAGTCTTCAACCTGATGCATTTGCAACATGATTTTCTTGTTGATGAGCACCTGCAGCTACCAGCCATTCTAACTGAAGTTGCAGATGCTTGGAGCCTCTGTAAAATCAGATCCCTTTTTTTTTTCAGAACCCCCAAATGAGCCAACTCTTAAAATTTTGGCTTAAACTCTCTGCATACTCATTTCCCAAATACAGAATTAGGATAATGATCCCTATCTTTTGTAAAGAGCTTTAGCTGTGCAGCTGAGGCATACTATATAAATGCTAAGTAATACCATTATTATAGGTGTGGAGTCAAACAGTTCTCCACACTTTCCAACCGCTTTTGTCACAATATTGTACTAGCAGATTATCGTCTTTCTGGACAGCTGGTAGGGCTTTGCTGAATCTGCCTTTTTTCTATTTTTTATGCATTCTACCAAGCACAGAAAGCCCCAGCAATGGCAATCCTTCCTCTTTCTAGTCTGTTACTGCTTCTCTCTTTGGAAGACATAAATATAGCTCTTGTTTGTTGTTGTTGCTGTTGCTGCAGCCCATCCCTTGAGACCTGTATGGGGACACCTTAAGGTTAGATATGGCCCATGTTTTCCAATAATACTGCCTGCAACTTTCCAAGCTGAAGGGTGGTGTTTGAGTACAACAAAAAAATAAATAAAAAATGAATTGTCTCAAGAAGCATTAGCATGGTCTTAGAATGGAAAAGAGAGAGGGTGGAGTGGTGGAAAATGGGAGCCTCCCTCAGATGTTTGAATGCAGTCTTGAAATATTAGTATCTTTCTTTTCCCAAAAACTCATTGCTTTGTCTTGCCTCTAAATAACTTTGAAGTTTCAGTGCCAGCCTAAGTTATTTCCCACTCTTTCACCTCTCCCGAAGCTCTACCCTAGTATTATCAGTGGAGTTACATACCCCTTTGTTTTCTAGACAGGGACAATTACATTACAATTAGCATGGAACACAGTTTCAACAGACCTTCTTGTAAGTGGGGTGGATGTTGGCCCTCCATGAATGCCAACAGTTTGAAAGAACACAGTTGCCTCTTTGTAGGGAGGAACATTTTCTGGTATAGAGACACTTCCTTAGCAGTATATAAGGTTTACCATTCCTTTGTATTGTTTTTACTTTCTTAATACTAAAGTGCAACATTATGCTTGGCATGTAAATCTGCAGTAAAGTAGCTATATTTGTGTATGAATTGCAGTAAAACTTTGTTCTATTAGATCCTGGTCCAAGTCTTTATGCAACTGGATAGAATGTTCTGCCTATCCTGAATTCTACACTAATGTTTAGATGCTAATCAACTGGAGTTGAATATTCATTACAAATATTAACAATGATACCAAAATTAGTCACATGTAGAATAACAGAGTTCACAGGAGGCAATCTGTTTTGTTTTATCAAGTAACTGAATAATTTTGTTAAGTTTGGTTTTTTTTATTAGGTTCATTTTGTGAACGTCTGCCTTTAACTTCTTACTTTTTCCTCTACATGACGTATGCCTATATAATGTAGCTCTGACACTATTTGCTTGTGCTTTCCTATAAGAGAACAGAAGTCTTTTAAATAGTGACAAGAAAATAGCTGCTCTTCTATGGGTGGTGGAGAACTTCTGATGCCACAAGAGCTGAAAAGGGCATGAACATGGTGATACCAGGATGCTTGGTCTGTGTTTCTGGGTACTCCCCTGTTGGACAGGAAAATTACCCTGATCACCACTACTCTGGTCTTCCTGAACATGGAAGTGGATTGATTCTCAGATTATAGTATGAGAAGTAGGTTTGGTTTATTGTCTTCCTCCAGCTGCAGTGACCAAGCTCAGTTCTTCCTGGTAAGTAAACCCAGGCAGCACCACTCTCATGACTGGCATACCATATTCTCCCTTTTCCTTTATCTTTGACCTCCTTGGACCTCCCTTGTACCTTCCTTTTCCACATCAGTCTTCTGCCAAGTAAACAATCCCTAATTACTCTTCCCAATTTGTCACAGTTCAGACACATCTTTATCCAAATTTGTTATTTGATACCATTATCCAGGCAATCTTACTTTTATATTTTATTACGGATATAGTTACTGATTCTGTTGGTCTTTCAAGATGGTACCCACTAGAAGGTCCCCAATGCTCCCCTCCAGATAACTCTGGAGTTTGGTGGGTTAACTTCCCGTTAAAGACCTGTGAGATCTAGCTATCCTTCATGGCACAGCCTGTAACTTTTTTCAGTTTTTCACACCACTACCTCTTATGTTCAGCATTTTCTTATGTCACACCCTTCAGTTTTTGGTGTTCTTTTCAGTCGGTGTAATCTCATGCCGTGTTCTGGTCAAAGGGCTACTCATTTGTCTGCAGCTCTAACATATTCTAACATGAATTTTCGTTCTTCAGAAAGATACTGTAACAGTGGTGGTAATGAAGCTATCATTCTAGAGAGGATTTATGCTGGATTCACAAACACCTTTGTGAATATCAAACATTTATCAAAATGCTTATAAAATAAGAAGTCTCACAAAATGAATTTAGTGCATTAGTCACAAATATTTTAATAATAATTCTGCAGGCCATTCAAATCTTCGTTCCTGTGGGAATGTTTCTACTGTAGTTGGACTGTATAACACAGCAAGTTGTTCTAATTCTTAGAATAGTATTAAACCACTTTGAAACCATTATTAAGAAGAATTTTGCTATGTTTAAACATTTATTTGTGTTGTAGGCTCCAGTGTTGCAAACAGATAGAGTTATTCATAGGCTTTTGGCATTGTTCTTAATTAAAATGTCTGAAATACCTCATGCAGATGAAGAGATCTACTATTATAAATATCATGTGAGGTATAGTGTTTTACTAACATTTTTTTATGAGTGGTAAATTTTCCAACACCATGCTGAAAGGCTATTGGCAGAACTTTAGCTTATAATATCCATGGAATCTGCACCAAGTGTCATTGCCTCAATGAACGTGATTCAGTTCCCTAAACGTAGGTGTCTGTGGACATTTCAGATGCATCAGGGTGTGCCACTGGTTAGAGGTGGCTCTTCAAAATGTTGTGGATCTGCCATAGATGACAAACCATACCCTGCACTCCAATGTGGATGTGCCAGATGCCTTAGAGGACATACATTTTGCTAAGCATGTGTTCCTGCTATCTTTGTATAGCCATGTGTATACAGTGATCTATCATTCCTGTAGGCTTTCTCAGTCATCAATGTTCATAAGTTTACAATCCGTATGCACACAGACACAGTTATATTTAATCCCTTCTTTAAAGATGGATTCTTTAAAAAGTTAGAATGTAACTCCTGTGGTGCTTCTCATATGTGTAAATGTTTGATGATTAAAATATTCAGTATGCCTTCATAAAACTTCAGTTCTATATTAAGAATTATACCTACATGCTCCTTTGCAATTTGCTTATAAATAGCTCTGAGTAAAGGCACTATTGTGAGATTCTGCTATAATGTGAGTTAATAATGTACAAGCTTTCATCTCTTCTTTTCTGTGCCATTCAGATTTGACGGGTATTTGCTAATTTTCCCTTGACCGGTGGCTGTCATTTCCATCAGATAGATGTGTTTTCTGATGTGTACAAATAGCCATTAGCATGGAGGTCAACAAACTTATCTCCACTTATATGACCTGAGTCAGAAATTTAGCAATTGGTCTCTAGAAATCACACCCTTGTGCCCCAGCTCGTCCTCCAGGCTGACAAAACCTTCTGATTACAAATACACTCCCGCACAACAATCGTTATGTAATTATTACACAATAATGTAAAGGACAGAAAGAGCCTTTTGTTTCTCCCAGTTTTTGACTCATCTGTTTATTTCTATTTTTCTTTTATGTTTGGAAGTGGTTTTGGAGCTGCTGTTCCCCCTTTTGTCACATTTCATTTCCAGCAAGTTCTTTCTATTTGTGTTGCCATAGAAGACCTCTAGTGCGCTTTGTGATCATGTGGGGCTTATTTGCTTGAAGTCATGGCTTCTGTTGGAATACCTGGTTGAAGGTGTTGAAAATGCAACAGAACACTGTGATATTGATTAGTGCTTTGTCTATTACCTCTGCCTGAGATACCTATGATGCCATTTTTATTACGTAAAACCAGTGTGTCATCTCCAAAAGTGCAAACATGCTCCTTTCGAGAAGTAGGTACAAGAACTGTTTGCATGAAAATAAATTTACTCATAGTGAGAAGTACTGATTGGACAGCCAGACCTACAGGGTGCACAATTCAGACACACCTCAGTCACTGATATGGTGTAAACTTTGTCTCTAATGCCTACAGCATAATACTATTTTCAGGGCTGTTCATCCTCATGTCTCTGCAAATTTTTGCACTTATGATACAGCCTTTCAAAACCCAGCTGAGATCCACTGGCTTGTTTCATACAGTTTAGTGGATAGTGTTCAGATGGTAATGCATTTTGATCTTTAGTGTTGTCTTTGAAGTGACAATACTCACAGTAAGGGATATGAACTCATTTTCAGCCCTTTCAGCTACCTGTTTCCATCAGCTGATGTTCCTGATATCAAAATTACAGGTATGCATTAATGTTTTTATCTGGTTTAGACGTAACAGTCTGGTTTTATTTCCATTTCCTTAGTACACTTGCAAAGTGATATTAACATTTACAAATTCAGTAATCTTCTGGAACTGGTCAACAGTGTTAAGTGCTAACATATTCAGATTTAGTGCATTAGTACATGTTCTGCTGCTTCTTAAACTTCATATTGATTAGAATATCTGTGGAAGGTAAACTCAGTTTTTTGCTGTTACTAGACCTGCTGCTTTTAAGAAGACATCAGTGTAGTGACTGATCGGCTAGCTCTGAGTCACTCCTTATTTTAAGAGATAATCAACAGCACGTGCAGTCAAATTACAACAACTTTGTCCAACTCTTAAATGTGAATCATATGATACCTTCATCCAAAAGATCTCCATTTGTAGAACTTCTCTAAAATGGATTGTGGGAAAAGTGGTTTAGAGCAAATTTTCATTGTCTCACTGATCCATAAACATCCACAGTTCCAGCAGTATTAATTTGATTTTATGCTGAAAGGCACACTTTCTACTTGCTTCTGCTAATAGGTTTCATTTTTTAAATTTGTTTGTTTATAGTCTTTCCATTAAACTTTGCTTTCTAAACTACCCTTATTTAGAAATTTTTGTCCAGAACTTCACAGGCTGTATCTTATTTAGGCCAAACATTCTTTATACACAATTTTATAGTGAGGAATTTTAGAGATGGTACTGGATATTTTCCAGAACTTAAATTCACTTGCATAGAGCTCTATATACCATGGCTCTCTAACTAAGGTATGCTATTTTTTATGTCAGCTACATTGTTAAAGTGATTGCATACACTAAAATAAAAGAAAGCTTCATTAATGTACTAAACCTGCTAGTTTATGATACTGATATCCCCCAAAAGAACTTGCCAAGCTACGTGGATACCCATCTATGTGTATGTGTATAAATCTATGGACATCACAAGATATTCATTCTTTAGTAATCCTTTGACCATTCTTTTTCTTAAAACAGTTGTATTTTTCAGCAAGTATGTTATTGCATTTTGCCCTGTAATCCACATCTTAGCATAACTATAGTTAACAGCAGTACCTTCAACATACACTCATTATTTCTGGGGTTAACCACTTTTTCTCCATAAAACTATGAATAGTATGATGTGTTTTTCATGGTTCATGTTGTTCAGTGCAGATATTCCTTCAGTACATCTTCTGTGAATATGTGTTTGCATACAGGTGTTGATTCCCTTCCCTTCCCTTCCCTTCCCTTCCCTTCCCTTCCNCCTTTCCCTTTCCCTTTCCCTTTCCCTTTCCTTCCTTGTTCTCTTTTGACACCAAGTTCCTCTATAAAGAAGAGAAGTACCTGAAAAGAAGTACCTGAAACTAAAAATGAATATCAGTCTGTATTATGGGTGGAGACCTGCAGTTTTACCTACACACATATGGAAAAATACACATGAACCACAAGAAGCTGTGGGAACATCATAAAATCCTTAAGTTTTCTAACAAATATACATTTGAGGGAAATTGTGCTTTTTGAAATTGGTCATTGAGTCCCTGATGTACCTACAAGTACGGGTATCTTAGTAGTTACCACTATCCCTAGTAGAGGACTGATTCTTCAATGCCCTGTTTATGTTAAGGTCTTCTGGCAGCATTGTATTTTATCTAAAATAGTTTTCCAGTCTATACTTTAATAATTCTGCTTCTTCTTCATTTTTATTAGTTCTCCTGTCTTTCACACCGCACTCAGGCACTTATCCTAGCTGAAACTGAGGCAAACTGTTAGTTTAGTTTTTGAGGCTTGTCTAAGTTACCCTTAATTTTAACCTCTTCTGACTTGAATGTTCTATGCCTTCTCTGTAAACAATTTTTTTCTGTTTTAATCTCCTTCTTAGAGTGTTTCAACTTGACTTGTAGCTATTCCCTGTGCTTTCTGATTAATAAAATGTAGTGTTTCTTTGTTGAACAATCCTTTATGTCAATCTTTATTATCATTCTACTTGCACTTAATATCCTTTTTGAAGTGATTATTTAGCTAATTAGGTCTGAAAACTCTCCACAGAAGTTTTTCCCCTTGGCTGGGGTATAAATTTTAGATTGTTTTTGTACTTTTGTCAGTGCAGCTGTCTTTACCAACCAGTACTCTTAATTTCTCATAATCTATCCTTTTGAAATTGAGAACCTTAGGGCACAGTCGTACATTCATTTTTGAAATAGATGTAGCAATTTAAGATGTCATTTCCCTATGGCTATTCATTAATACCCTTCAGTTGTTTGAAATTGTTGGAGCCTCAGCTATGGGGACTGATAACTGATGACATGAGCATTTCTAGTCCATTTCAAAGCAAAGTGGAACAGGTTTGCTAAAACTACCTTTAGCAGCACTTTACATAGGTCTGTTTTACTTTACTTTATACTGAAATGCACTTCCACAATGAATTATTGTCTCTCAGCTGAAGGGATGGTTACAAATTGCTGGAGAGTAGGAATAGCACATTGGGGTCAACATCACGGAACTGGAGGAACTTTGGGAAGCCACCTCCTCCAGCCTCCCCCACAGGTGGGACGGTAGCCCACACAAGATCAAGTCAGTCACAAGTGTAACTTGCCAAGGCTGGAAAACATTCAGAGATTTGATGACGGTATGTGGCTGGCTGTTTAGTTTCAGACGCGTTTTTGTTTATCATTACATACCAATGAAACTATATGAATTTGAGAAATGATAATTACAATGGTAACCCATGGCAAATCTTTGTGAGCAGGTCATCTGTAGCTGCTTACTTGCTTTAAAACTAAAATCATCAGTCTCTCTGGTCTCTCTGGTTTATGTTAGATAAAAGTGACCACTGGAATGTCAGCATTTGACAGGCAACTTTGACAGGCAACTAATTGTCATAGTTTTCTTCAGTATGGAAATTTTCCAAATCTTCATCTCCTTTTCAGAGTGATTTTGACAGAATAGGTGGAGTTTTTTTCTCTTAGCTTTCCAGGAAATATAACTGATTTATTTTTCCATGGAAGTCCAGATTTTAGGTAGGAAGACTAGGCCAGGGTGGGAGGAAAATGTCACACCAGTTCAACATACACAGGACTTTCTTGGGAAGACCTTCTAGCTTCAGAAACACTTAGAATAGAAATTGCAAACTGAAACTGATTAATGTTAAAACATTAGAATCCAAAGAAGAATCAGCTTTAGAGAAGGAAGAAATACACTATTCTACACACTCTCCTGAGAAATTAGAGACAGAAAGATGTATCTGCTTTAGCCATGTACATTTTGTTATGTACATTTTTTTCCAAAGCTGAAAGGCAAGATTATGAAAAAAGGACATATAACAGAGTGTCATGAAATACTGTTCTTCACAACAATAAGGAAAGGGATGAGCAGGCAGGGAAATTTGGAGCTGTTACCAAGGATGAAAAGAATGTAATGAAAATGAACTGCATCGTGATTTGTTGGTTTGGACAGATTATGTATCTATCTGTGCTGTAGAATGGGTTCAGATTTTTAAAATTCTCTATGTAAGCATTCCCATGCTTCCATAATGTTTAAATACAGGCATTTTTTCTCTGATAATTTTAGAAATGCACACTGAAGTGCTCAGAGAACTACAGTTTCTTACATTAAAGTCAGTGGAAGCAGATTATTTTGCAATGGACAAAAATATTTGCTGTTCTCTCTGTTCTTTTATTGGCTTGCATCAGTTTCCTGTCCTCTTATGGGAAAGCAGAAACAATAGTCCCATGTTCCATGTAACTAACTGAAATGCCTGGAACAGATGGAGGCACCATTATGTGAACGACTCAGCAGCCAAAATTTGTTTGCATAATCTGTTCAGGATATGCCCATGGATGGTTAATATCTATTTATAATCACTCATGTATCTTTCCCAACTTATGTGTATATAATTGGGATGGATTCATGAATGATTTATGAACAAAGAAGTGAACTGCACTTGTAAAAAGAATTATCTACAGTAGGTAATTTGACCTACTCATTAAAGGTCTCGTATATTTGAGTGTAAATGCTATTTGGGTACACTTGTGTGATGGAATTTTTAATAACCATTAATTAAAAAAAGTGGTTAATTAATGTTTTTTCTTCAAGCCATATTGATTCATATTATGTTACATATGACAAAACGTTTTTCAAAACAATAAGCAAAATTGGAATGACATTTACTCTATGGAAATTCTAAACAAACCAGTCAGAGAAAGGTTTTTCTGTTACAGAATCTTTCCATTCAGATGATGAGATACTAAAAATACTGCAGCATGAAAACAGTTAAAAGTATCACTAAATGTCCATCAGGTTCTCTGAACAGGTCATTGCCAAGCTAGTGAATTTCTTGGTTGGTTACACATCCTCATTTTCATTTCAAGATGCCACAGAAAGGATTCACTGCCGGGCGGCAATTAGTACTTAATCAGGTCTTATGGCTGAAATATTTGTCAGCAGGAATGGAGAGGAATCATTTCCTTCATTTCTGAAGTTCAGCACTGTCCTCTATGTAAAGCAATGCTCATTAGCATTCAGGACCATTGCATGGACAGCCTTTCCAGTGCTTTCTCTCAGATGGCTCTTTTTATCACTAGGAATGATTAGTATCCTTACAAAGAGGCTCTTCAAAAATTTTTCTCAGGCATAAAATCCCTGTTATTGTTTATGGAACATTTGTTTCTAGTTTGTTTAGCTATAGATAGGATTTTTAGATTTAAAAAAATCACAATATTCTTATTTCATTTTTGGTAGCCCATTTCAAATTTGAGATGGAACTGTGCCTCTGGGATCAAAAACAGCTCCCTGTGCGGCTCAGAAATGCACAGAGTGATTGCATATTAAAAACCAGTCCTTGTTATCACAAAAAGAAAAGATTGATGTTTCTCCCTTTCTGTGGAACAGAGAAAGGAATCTAAGTGTAGAATAGAAGCAACAAAATAGGATCATAGAATCACAGAATAGTAAAAAGGTTTGGTTTGGAAGGGGCCTTAAAGATAATCTAGTTCCAACGCCCCTGCCATGGGCAGTTCCACTTGACTACGGTACTCAAAGCCCTGTCTGACCTGACTTTGAATGCTTCCAGAGACGGGCATCCACAAATTCTCTGGGCAATCTGTTCCAGTACCTCACTATTCTCACAGTAAAGAATTTCTTCCTAATATCTAATCTAAATCTACTCTCTTTCAGTTTGAAACCATTACCCCTCATCCTATCATTATACTCCCTGATAAGGAGTCCCTCCCCATCCTTCCTGTAGGCCCCCTTCAGGTACTGGAAGGCTGCTATAAGGTCTCCGCAGAGCCTTCTCTTCTCCAGGCTGAACAACCCCAACTCTCTCAGCCTGCTTTCGTAGGAGGGGTGCTCCAGCCCTCTGATCATTTTTATGGCCCTCCTCTGAACCTGCTCCAACAGCCCTACCCCCTAGAACATACCCTACCCCCATCTTTCCATGAGACACATGGATCAGCTTCAGAGACAGGAAAGAGAGAACCAAGCAAACAGTTATATTGTAGAAACTCAGATGGTGCTTGTTTCCTCTCTTATAGATGTTAACAGTGATAACCGGGTAAAACAACTGAAAGGCACAGCTGCTTTATTCCACATCCTTGCTGATTCTGGCTATACTACAGAGCTCCAGCAGCTGGTCTGTCCTCACAAAGACCGTTTTATTAGATATTTCTAATTTCTATTGACAGTGCACCAGTGGATTTTGAATTCCCACAAGTCTTCAGAGAAGAAAAAGAGGTGAACGCAATCCTTTCTTACTTACGTGTGAGACTAAACCGTATTATTATATTTTATATTTACATTATTCTTTACAAGAATTATACATCCTCACAGTTCAATTTGTATATGGCAATACTTTAAAAGGTGAGAATAGATCAAAATGTAGAGCAAGTTTTTTATTTTTTTGAGATGGCAAAAATACTTATTTAAAAAACATCTTTAATTTCTGTCTTTGACTGCTGGAATTCAGGGTGCACCATAAAGATCAGCAAGCATAGCTTGTTCATGGAAAGGGTTTGCCTAATTTTAAACTAGTCTAGATAAATATGTGCATTGGAAACACCCATGTCAAGGGTCAGCTCTGGTTAGAGTTCTTTGGCTTGCTACCCTCAGTAACTGTCCTTGGAGAAGAGGAGTGATAATTGTTTAAACTACCAGAACTATATTCAAACTATATTCAGAGTCCTTGCTTGAGCTTTTACTAAGTTAATTGTCCCACATCTGGGAAACCTACTATTCTGGAAAGAGTGGTTGCAGCTGAGTTATTATATGTGAAACCTGCGCTGCCTCACCACCCTTACAGTAAAGAATTTCTTCCTGATATCCAATCTAAATCTACACTCTTTGAGTTTGAGGCCGTTACCCCATGTCCTATCATTACACTCCCTGATAAAGAGTCCCTCCCCATCCTTCCTGTAGGCCCCCTTTAGGTACTGGAAGGCTGCTATAAGGTCTCCTCGGAGCCGTCTTTTCTCCAGGCTGAACAACCCCAACTCTCTCAGCCTGTCCTAAGGTTCACTGTAGAAAAATCTAAGGATTTTGCTTTGTCAACATAAAACCGTCTTACCAGGATTGAATTTGGTCCATCATTGGGCAGTGCTGTGTTAATTGTATGGAGACAGAAGGAGTGTTTGTATCCAGAGGTTCTAATGACTGTATTTTTCGGTTTAATGCTGTCCTGCTCTTTTCCACCCAGCAATGAGTTACTCATTCTTTCTCAGAGTCACCTGTACCAGTTCCAGAATTATTTATTGGTGGATGCTGAAGGAAATAAGGAGCAGGATAACAGAAAAACCAAATACTTCAGTAGTCAACATTAAAATTTTAGAAAAATTGCATGGAAGAAAGTGTTTTCCCATTTTGGGGTAGATTATTATATTATCTTTTTTTATTGTTATTTTAATGATGAGTTAAAACTTTAAAGTTTTCTAATCACTGTTCTAAGCAGAAAACAGATGAATGGAAACATGTCACCACACAAACACGAGTGATAAAACATTCCTAGAAGCCACTCCCTTGCTATCATATGCAGCTGTATCATGTATTTGTCAAATTTCATTTCTTCTCTGCTGTAGTCTTGGTAAATCTTTCTGTAGTGTATGCACCAATGTATGGTCAGAAGCTGTTTATTTTTTAGCTTAGGATGGGACAACTGAGCCAAAATAGGCAAAAGGACACAATTGGCTTGATTTTTCCTCATATTTCCATTGTTATTAACAGCTGAAAAATGCTTTCTGCGGTGTAAAAAATGAGTCAAAAAGACCTTTCAGTGAATTATAAGTGTTCCTTTAAAAATAATTTTGCTTCTTTAAATTAGAAGGTGGCGGGTTTACTACATTCTAGAAAGCACTTTTTGCCTTTTCTTTGTGCAAAATTTATCATGGTTGCATGCAAAACTGAGCAGTAATAAATGATTATCGAACATAAAACCTCCGAAGCCCCATCCATGTAGCATCATTCTAAGGGCAAAGACATACATCTTATAATACAGAATTCATTATTCTTATAGAGCTCAGAACATGGACATTAGAAGCAATATTAAAAGACTTACATTTTTATCATAGTAGATTTTGTGAAGAAATTGCTTGAATACTAAATCCATACTGGCGAGTTCGTACTTCCCATATTTGCATTAAGAAGGAAAGTGAATAATCATGACAGCCCTGTTAATCAAGGTGTCATGGAAATGAAAGTGTTTTTTTTTTTCTTCCTTCAGAATCAATGGCTCTAATGCTTTAGGTTAAGTGCTACCAATTCGAAGCAGAGTGTAAGAGGTAATTCATTTATCTTGCATTCTGTACTCCTATTTATACATTCCAACTTAATCTTTACATTACCTGAGAGAAGGTCTTTGCTAACTTGAGTTCTTCTTGTAGTCATACGTAACCTATGTTTAATTTCTGAAGAATTGCTTCCCAGACAGTTTGTTCCTCTCTAAGGGACTACCATGAACTTCTAATGAATTAAATCTTAGTTTTAAGTTGTTTCTCTGAGCTGTCAACATCTTTTGGAATTGCAATTACAATCTTTCAGCCTTGCTTTTCTGCTTTTGAATATGGAATGTAAGTATATTTACATAGAATATATCACATGTAAATATATTTGCATTTTATGTCATTATGTTTTCCTATGGAATAAGAACATCCTTGAGTCCTATACTCAATTCATCTATGAGACAGGAACTAGGTGCAGGCCCAAATCAAGCCTCCACAGAAACCCATTAAATAAGTCTATCCGTTGTTTCGGTGAAACATTAATGACTTTCCACTGAATGTGGAAGTACTGAATCTGTTCTCAAGTTAGAAGACTTTCTTCAGGTTCCTGGTGCTTTAATTTGTTTACAAGAATGTCACAGGAAATTACTTCAGAAACCTTACTAATATTCATTAAACCTGTTATTCTATCAGGTCACAGGACAACAGCGTGGTTGAGGCTGCCCAGGGTCTGTGGAGATCCACCAGTCCCACCCTTGCTCAGAGCAAGGTCAGCCACAACAGACTGCGCAGAAGCATGTCCAGGTGAGCTTGAATGTGTCCAAGGACAGACTCCGCAAATTCTCTGGGCAACCTGTGCTAGTGTTTGACCACCTGCACAGTAAAAAAGTGTCTTCTCATACTTAAGCAGAATTTCACGTGTTTCTGCCTGTGCCTCTCTTGTCTTGCCAGAGGGCATTATAGTGAAGAGTCTGGCTCCACCCTCATCAGGATCCTCCTGGGCCTTCTCTTCTCTAGGCTAAACCTGCCAGGTCTCAGAATATTGTGTAAGAAAACTACCTTCATTTGGCTTTTTTTTTTTTAAACTAAATCTAATTCTGCTGTAACTCATCTCAGTGTGCCTGTTTCATTTGCCTACTAATAGCTTATTTACTCTCAAATGTTTCCAGGTATTCCAATTAACTTAATTATCTAAGTTCTGTCTCCTTTAAAAGGAAGACAGCATATTTGGCTTTTCGTAGTCTTATTCGTTCCCTAGGAGATCTCAGAGTGACTCTCTGGTGATTCTATCAGTTTAATAGACCATTTTTAGTTTTCTAAGGTTAAACTTCTTGAAGTTATTTCAAAGTACCTGAGTGTTTTAAATATTCTTTTGTCTTTCCTCCCACTGGTTGAGATCTTCTCTTTTTTTGCTTACCTACATTGATTAATGGAATAATGGGTCTAACAATAAATACGCATTTTTCATTACATATGAGTTCTAATATTTTGGAATAGGAGATTAGTAGAGCCATATTCTGCCAAAGCTCAACACTTAATGAAAAAGGCATGCATAAGTAGTAACAATTACTGCTTGTGATAGTACTCCCTGATGCATTTTTTCTGCTTCTCCTTAGAAAGTAAAGAAAGGACAAGAGCATTTGGGCAGTACAGAAATGTGCAAGGCACTAATTGAGACCAATTCGTCTTTGAATGCTCTGCTGCTGGGATGATTTACCATGGTTATGCTTAGTTGCATTCTTTTGTTCTTTTCTGTAATGAATTTTAAAGGGACCCGATTAAGTCAAAGGGGAAGTAGGGAAAAACTTTTCAAACCAGAAAAGCACAAAACATATGAAAAGGAATCCAAATGGATGACAAATCAATTTCAAGTCCTCTGTGAGGCCTTGCTTGCTAGGAAAAGACACTAAGGATCTCTCCTAAAGAAGAATTCACTGAGACTGAAACTGTTCATGGCAGTAGATCACAAAGGCAGAGACAAGAGGAACCTTGCTGAATGGCAGAAGCAAAAAGGAGGGACTCTGTATATCATCAGAGGACTTTGCCCCAGCAGCACGGAAAGGAATACTAAAGGTTTATTTTTAACAATTTGGTAGAAGTGCAAATACATAATATAACAGTAATTAATAACTTTCAGAGCTGATTTCTCTTCTGTTTCTTATCAGCTGAGTCTTTGTTTGACAAAGGCATTATATGCAAGAAAGCCAAATGAGTGCAGTAGCCAAGTGTAGTGCAAACAATAACAGTACTTGGGCTTGTTCCACGTTTGTAATATCAGTCTTCTAAGGACCTTTCCATATTTTGTGCCTGATGAAAGTAGATGTTCTTTCCATCCTGCAGAGTGAGAAAAAAAATAATTAAGGAAAACCACTCTAATCATTGTAAGAATACAATCTAGTCCTTCCTTCATAAAATAGAATACTTTAGATTTGTTGAATGTTACTTCTCAGATAGCTCGTCATAGAGCTCCTCTCAGAAATGCAATGAGCAATATGACTAACCACTGGCAAACACTCTCCATCCTTCTACCTTCTCCTGCTGAACAGAAGAGTGAGTGCAGGGTTACCATGCATTTAGATCCATGTTTTATTTAGAACGCACAATTATGAGATTTTTGATTGTCCTTACTTTCCAAAGCAACCTCTTTTTATAGTCCTTATTCCCCTCTGCTATTCCTTCTTGCACCAGCCCATGGACTTCAGTTTCTTCCTTCTCTTTATAAGGTGCTTCAAAATACAAACTGCATTACCTGAGGACTTGCTCATTCAAAAAATTTGTAGTAAGGCAGATATAAAGGTAAATATAAACAAAAGGACAACAACCTCCATGCCACAACAGATCAGGAAGAGAAAATTTGGCAATCCACAAAGTGAAACTTTTCGTACAGTATTTGCTTTCCTCTAAATTTTTTACTTTTCCTTTAAAAAACTTCTGGTTTATCTGGCGAGATGCATTTTAACAAAATTGAATTTTTCCTCTGGTTTTTTGAATGTAATTTATAATGATTTATGAGACAAGCCTTACCATTCCTATCCCATCTCAAATGTCACCTACGTACTATATTGCACTTTCTTAAATATTAAGCATATTTTTCTCATTGGGATCTCAGAGCTTTTCCATCAGTTGTGTGCTGTGTAACAACTGCAACTCTTGAAAGTTAAAAGTTTGCTGTTTCAGAGTATGATGTACCAGTATGGATGCACATGAAGATTAAATGCAATCTCATATCTGAGAACTTCAGAGTCTTTGCAGACATGTAACCAAGTCTTAGTTATATCTTTTGCATGCTTACAGGTAATTGAAGTCATCTCACATTGACATCACAGTGGCGCAGGAATACTGATGCATACAAACTGGAGGTCAAATGGAGATGGAAAGAACAGATTGTAATAAACAGTTAATTTGAAAACAAAATGAATGTTTTAAATCATTCTTATTTGCTATAGGAATGCTCACATGTGGTAAATTATACAAAGTAATTAGTCTGAAAATGGTTCAAAATAACTACTTGTCATGCTTTTATATACCTAAATTGTATAATTCATTGATGGAATATGCTGCATATTTTCTTTTGAATCTTAATTCTGACTGTTAGATCACCTTTATCAGTCATTCATCAGAGTAGTTTTAATCCATAGAATGAGGCAGTGAAGAGAGTAAGATAGGGTAGCTCAAGATAAAGATAGGGGATCATAAACCCAAATCTCCTAGGAAATGATTTCTCACCTTTGTATTGAAAGGCTCAAGGCGAAATAAAATGTAAGCACAAACTATATTTCTAATGCTGAAATGGTTTATCATGTTGTACTTCCAACTTGCCTTCAAGGACATCGAAGTCAGATACGGTGATCTCTGTGTTAGTGAAGGTTTGGTTTAGCAATGTCACAGCTCATCTGAGCAAAGAATAAGCTGAAAAGAGTTGCAGAATACTGAAGTATTAATCTTATTGTCAGAAACCTATTATTTCTGGTTTTGAAACCTATGTGACTGTCTCAGTTTTTTACTTCCGTCACCTCTAGGCAATCCCAAATTGTTCCCACAAAGGTGTAGATTTGTTGCTGGTAGAGCAACAAAATGTATAGAATTCCTAGTAAGAGACTGAAGTATTATTCTCTTCTTTTAATAGGCCACCTGTGTTAATTTAGAGCCTGAGTGGCAGTGGTTTCTGCATCACATTCAGTGCTGAAATTCAAGGTAACAGAGTTCGATCAAATAATTGTTTAAGCCTTTTATGTATCCAGTATTGGCTGCTATCTTGGGACTATGGATAGTTTAAGAGCATTTAGATCTTGCAGCTGTGGGAGTCAATGAACTAGAAAGTTTAGCATGGTGTGAGAGTTTAGTCCTAAATATGCTCATCAGGTAGTTTTGTGTGTGTGTCTGTGCATGTGTGTTTGTGTATCTCTTTGTCTGTCTGGGGAGGTTTCCTCCCCTGGATCTGCAGGAATTCCTAGTTTTGATTAAGTGTCTAGCTGGTAGACTAGAAGTAAAAAATAAAGTAAGTAAATAAATAAATATAAAATAAAATAAAAATGTTATGTTAAGGCAATGGTGATTCAGTTTCTCAGTGAAAAAATTAAGAATTTCATTAGATTTCATTAATTCCACTTAAAATCCAGGGTCTAGAATACATGTTAGGACTGAGTAACCATCCTGTCTGTTACGATGTAGAAGTGCCCTTTGAAGTAAGACATGAAGCTATTTTAAGACAGCACACTCAATGTGCTTGGCGTCAGACCCAGGAGCATCTTTCTATCAGGTATCATGAAGATAGAGCTTAGTAAACTACATAATAATAATGAGAATATTTGTTTGAAAGTTGATCCCAAAGTAATCTTAAAACAGATCTTGAGGAAAAATTAGAATACTAGCTGTTGGCTTTCTCAGTAGTGAAAATTCGCAGTGACCTGTGGAGAACACCAGTGAAGCTAGTGGAAGCCTATGGTTGGAATTAAGGTTTAATAAAGTGGAACTATGAACTGACAGTAACAGTGCTGTGGGAAAGCATATTACAGAAGGAAATTTTGCATCAGAAAAAGATGAATAATGTCCCAGATGTTGTAACTGAGGTTCATTAAAATCAAGGGTTATGGTTTACCTTTAGTGATTAGAATTTTTTTACACTAAAAATAAACTTTTAAGAAGTGGAGTCCAAAAGTTAGAACACTGGTGGTTCAGTTGTCCCCTGTCCACAATAGGAATGTCATTTGATTATCATTTTGTTTAGGAATATGGTAAGGATCATGACTTAGATAAACTGAAGCTACAGAACTACAGTGAAAGCATACTGGCAGACAACACCAAGCTACGTTTAGGACCATGATTATTGGGTTTTTCAAAGATAAAATGAGAAACAGATTTCTCTGCGGTGTTACTGAGTTGACCCTCAACCAAGGCTTAAGATTTGGGCCTTATGAACTAGGATCTATAAAAAGCCAAGAACGAGTTTCAGACAAGGCCATAAATGAATTCAGAATAGCCGGGGTTTAGTATTTGAGTGAAAATTTAGCAGTGCCACTAAACTCAGTTTAAGGATGAATAAACTAGAAGCTGTGGCTGTGTAATAAGAAGGTTGTAGAAAAGAGATAAAAAATATTGAGGCATTTGGCATCAGGTATCTTGATAAAAAAGTGATAAAATTCCTTGGACTGACAGTGGATGTTCAGTGGTGAAGCAAAACTGGAAGAAAGTGTGGGAAAACCATTTTTAGATTTCTCACTGAATAGAAGAAAGTATTTAAATGTGTCTAGAGTCTTGTGGAAATTTAGAGTTAGGGTTCAGTTATGGTTTAAGTTGATTAAATTAGAAAATTAAGGCATGAGAGTAAGAAGGTCTTTGAAAAGAGTACCCTAGAGAAAATAGGATTTTAAGTCATTTGGGTTCTCAGTGACA
Organism: Stercorarius parasiticus; assembly: GCA_013396915.1. Classification (NCBI taxonomy): domain Eukaryota; kingdom Metazoa; phylum Chordata; class Aves; order Charadriiformes; family Stercorariidae; genus Stercorarius; species Stercorarius parasiticus. The sequence continues at coordinate 124,382 of VWZL01000394.1, forward strand.
AAAAAAGGAAAATGGTATAAGGTATTTCTGAGCCTGAGGGAAGCCCAGATTTAGTGAGAGGCTGCAAGTCTGCAACTAAGAGGAGACTTCAGACTATCAACGCCATAGGAAGGAGTGGAATTCCTGAAGCAACAAAAACATGCCCACAGCACAACTTCAGGTGTCTATCCTAGAATATGTTCTGTTTAGCATCTTTATCAATGGCCTAGATGGCAAGATGAAATACACTTTCACCAGGTTTTGAACAACTGAGGGACGGGGGTGAAGTCCATACTGTCAAAAGCAGGGATATGCAGGTGGAAGGACTAGACTGACAGGAGTTCCATGAAATTCAGCATGGACAAATGCAGAGTCCTGTACCACATCTGCAATAGCATACACTCTCTGCCCTGGCAGCAGCTCTGCAGAGAAGGTGTTGCAGGTCCTAGAATCATTTTCATAGAATCATTTTAATTTAATTTGGAAAAGACCTTTAAGATCATCAAGCTCAACCATAAACCTAACACTGCCAAGTTCACCATTAAACCAAATCCTGAAGTGCCACATCTACATGTCCTGATGAGGAAGTCAGCTAAACTGAGCCTGCAGTGAACACTAGCAGTGGTGAAAGCAAACAGCACCTTGGGCTACTTCAAGAAGAACATATTCAGTAGGTCAAGGAAAGTGATTATTCTCCTTCAGTAGGCACCTGGGTTATACTACGTCTCGAATATGATGTGCAGAATATGATATGCAATGCTGGGAACTGGAACTCATCCCCTGTGGGGAGAGGCTGTGGGACTAGGGCTAGTTCACCTAGAGGTGATGACTTCAGTGGCACCTAACAGCAACCCTACTACTGATGGGAGAGGATCAAGGAGATGCAGCTAGGGACTTCACAGTGGTGCCTGGCGGGAGGGCAAGAGGCAGCAGGCAAAAGCTGAAACATGAGAGGCTCAGGCTGGAGATTAGGAAAAAACTCAATAAGGATAAGAGAGATTGAAATCTCTGTCCCTGGAGGTTTCCAGACCTGACTAGATAAAGCTCTGAGTAAGCTGACTGAATGCACTACTGACCCTGTCTTGAGTGGGAGTCTGGATAAAGATCTCCCATGGTCTGCTCCAGTCTGTATGACCTAGTGGTTCTAAGTGTTTCACAAGGTATCAGTGAGCACAGTCTGAGGCTTTTGTTGCATCTTAGTAAATGAGAAACTCATTACATTTTATTAAATGAGAGAGAAAAACGCAGCATTTGAACGTAGATTTCAAATGAGATTTAAGGTGGTAGTGATTAAATTTCTGGCTTGGCATGTAATTCATATGATTGAACTTTGTGTGAGCCTAGGTTAAGGATTGGTAAACGAGAAGCTCTGGAGGGACTGTACATGTGTCATTGCTCATTAGGTTTCTGAGTAAAAAAAATTAAGACCATCACTGCTCTGAATATATTGATCTAGTGAAGCCTCTGCCTAGTGCCAGATTTTGGGGATGTGTATTCTACAGTGTGACAGTATCAGTACAATTGAAATGCATGCACAGAATAAATTTAGAACAGGAACCATTTGGTTTCTTAGTGTGAACATTAGGAGTGATGTTCCACATAATAACAATGAGCCTGATTTAATCTTGGGGTTTATGGCTGGAGTTTAGTAGATTCTCTAGAGTGTCTGTAAAAATGACAGTTTAAACCAGAGACCAAAAGGAAGCATAGCACAATAGCTGACAGTATTTTCATGGTTGAAGCAGGAAATGTTATTCCCTGTTACTACTGTGCATTGTGTAGTCATGGTTCACCTTTAGTGTAATAGAAGATGTGATTGTCACTGAGAGTGTAAACTCGATTCTGTTGTTTAAACAAAGGTATCTGTCTTCATCTTTGTGTCCTGCTTCTTGGCCTCCAGCTGTTTCTCCAGAAGGGCACACATTTTCTCTCAAATTTTTTTGGGGTTATAGGTTATATTTGCTAGTCAATAGTAGTTGTGATCATAGGTTTAGAGCTGGCTTTGCATTTTGGGCTCAATAAAACAGACCATGTGGAATAACAGTAAGAGTGCTATTGGCCTCATTACCAAAGGTATGAAGAATGTTAGCCATTAATGCTCTAAAGGAGAATGTGAGTTGGGCTTTTGTAAGGTTTTGCTGCACAATGGCTGATCTAGTGCTAAGATTTCATAAGTTTGAAGTTAATGTATTCTAAGAGTTCCACTAACAATCAAGCCCCAAAGTGGGCTTAGAACAGCAGTGATTAATTTTCAAGTTTGACTATTGTACAACCCAGGAGAGTATTCAGGATAAAGATAGACTCTGTGTTAGGCTGTAGATAAAACTATCACATTGAATTACAATAATTTTGGAGCCTACTGCCATAGTAATTTCATAAATCATGATGGTTTATTTCCCTGTGGATATTTCTGGTCATGTGCTGGTAACACTATTCAGAGGTGTAGGACAGATGGAAGGCTGGACTGAAAATCATGGTTTACATTGGTAGAGGCTGGACAAAGAGGGAATCTCCTTTTGTTTTTTCACTCTAGATTTGCCTGTATTTCCTGCTTTCTCTCACCACACCTTTTCCTGCTTGTAGCTGAATCACATAAGGATATGAACAGAGAAGGAGGAGAGAGAGGTATGCTTCTTTCATCAAAATGGCAGCAAGGGACTGTCTGGAGAGAAATGGCATGCCTAAATTTGACTTAAATATGTGGAGGATGTTCTACATTAGCTTGGAGCCTAGTGCTGGGAATAGGATTGTGTGTGGTCCAATAGTTATCAATAAGTAAGTTTATTACTAGATCTAACAACTGCCTGGTATCACATAGGTAAGATTAGTACAGAGGCAGAGACAAAAAGGAGTATATTGGATATAGTCATGGCAAGAATTTGTTAATTTTGGTGAGATGGAGCAGGGCTGAGATACCCAGCCATCTAACGGTAGGGCTGATAGGAAGCTCAGGACTAGGTTAGCAGGGAACAATGAGCTAGCAATACTGCCAATTAAGAACGGACAGGTGGACTCAGATTAGAGCTGAACTTGACCAGTCTTGTGCTGTTATAGTCAGGATCTGTCACGTATCATTAGAGCTGTTGTTGAGGATGGGGTTAAGATACGAGTTTAGCCTAGCAGTATTCAGTGAACTGGATTTATTGCCTCATTCAACTTCTCTTACTGAGTTAGGATTAGGGCTGTATTCATGATTGGTCTCCTGGATAAACTTGAGGACTACCTAGTATTATTGAGTTTAAACTGATGGCAGAACTGGTCTAAGTAAAATTCAGGGCACTATGCTTATTAACAGGTCTGACAGAGGGAGCAGGAATTGTGCAAAGGTCAGAACTCAGAACTCGAGGAACAAAGGTAGGTTTATTGCTGTGTACTCAACTGTCAGTCAAACTATATAGGGTTCCTGCTTTCACATGCTATATGATGAAGTTTTTTGCTGGGTCAATAAATATTACTGGACTAAACAGGGCTGGTAAGTTGGGTTTGGGTTGATAGCAGGTTTACTGGCAAACATTAGGTTTCATTGTGGTGTGGTATGCCTAAGTTCAACTTTCATACGTTTATGTAGTTAGCTCATGGGAGAAAGAGGGAAGATGTTGCTGTCCTGTGCAGTGCATCCTGCTGCTGTAGCATTTTTTTGGTGAAAAGGTGCAGTGATGATGAGAAGGAAAGGAACAGGCTTGTGTCACTGCTGATCGTTGCAGCAATTTACCTGCATAGCGGTGGCCCAGGAATCAGTCACTGTATGCAAGACAGGAACATCTGTTGGTATTTTCCTTGATGGTTGATTCTGCTTATCACCTTCAGTGGAGAAAATGTTAGAAAGAACAATTATCTTTGTAATCCTAACCAGATTGCTTGATCAGCCTTTTAATGCAATATGCATAACAATTTTCCAGTCTCTGTCAGTGGAGAAGTTTTATCACTGCTCTTAATGATGTGACAAGACACTCCCACTGGTGGCAAAGGTTTAGAGCACACTAAAAGCATGTCCATCAAGAAACTAATAAAAAGCACCCAGCTGCTCTGGTAGGAAGAACTGGAGCGCAGGAGGAGGAAGCATCGTTGCCTAAAATGCTCTTCAGGAAACATCCAAAAAGCACACTTAATTAAAACTGTCTCTGCTGAACTCCTAACGGCAAATCTCCAGTATAAGAGCATCAGGGTGAGGCAGCAATGCTAGAACTTCTTCAACAGAAGTTGTGTACTCTTTGGCAGCAAAAGATGACATAGTGAAGGAGCAACACAGCAGCAACAAACTGAAATATTGTCTAAGTGGCACTGTGAGTTATACTGTAAAAAACTTTTTCTACTTATACACTCTTCTGTGCACTCTCCTGAGTAATAACCCTAGTAACACACTGCTGTCCTTAGGTGTGAAAATCCACAGTGATAACGAACAGGCTATTCTTCTTCCCCAAAGTCTCAGGGTGGATGTTGCGTTCCATTGCGGTGTGCCAAAAGATGGGGGATGCTTATGTGAATAGTAAGGGTTCACTAGACATACTGCAGTACTGCTAGATGGGATTTCAATAAAATATTTTGTTGTAGGAAACAAAAGAAGCTCTGGTGTAAGAAATACTGAGTTGAAAGATACACCATATTTTCATTTGATAGATGCCAGTTAAAGATATGTCCCTTAAATAAAGAAAGTAATTCAGAAGAAGTTATTGAGAAAGAAAAAATAATCTCTGTAAGACTTTATGGAAATTTACGTAAGACTTACTCCAAAAGGGTTAGTTATAATTAAGATCATATGTTTTATAAGCAAAATGAATATTTTTTTGAGGAGATACTATCTTCAGACTTATTCAATGTGATTGGAAGTGAAACCAGCCATAAGTTACTGTTGCTCTAAAAAATCCAACTATTTTTCAGAAGTAATTCAAAAGTGCTGTCATAAAATCAGTAAGGGACAAGGGAAAAGAAATTAGCTTAGTTGTGAGTTTATTATGCACGGCTTACGAGCCCTCAGATGTTGTTAGGAAGGAAAGGGACCTCCTAAATATCATTTGAGTGCTATATGTAAAGTTACCACAAAATTTCTTCCAGTTGGCAATAAACACTTATATTGCAGTCCTCTCTAAAGACCACAGGTATTTTGGCAACAGTGGTACCTGAAACAATATTCTGGTTTAAGAAAGAATCACTTAAAGAAAGAAACTTCAACTAATGAAAAGTCAGATTTGTAGTCCTGAAGAACCGAATGGTATTATAAGCATAGAAGGAACTTATCAAGGGCAAGGTTCCACACATTATTAGTTAAGATACCTACATTATTAAGGCTTGTGTACATCAGTGTCAAATGTTCTTTGATGTGTGTTCACTAAAAGAGAGTTGTGACCCGTAATTCGTTTCACCATCAGCACAATAGCTTTGTGTGTGTGTGCGTGCATATGCATTGTATGTAAGACAGTGTGTGTGCTCAGTTTAGGCATATTCAGATGTTACAGCAGTGGAAGTTCATTTTGAGTTGGAAAAATTTAAGAGCTCAGGTTTTGCTTTGGGGAAGATGCAGAGTGAGACAACGAAAAGGCAAATGTTATACCCCATTTATTTTCATTAGAGTAGATCAGCGAAAGCAGAAATAGATGAAAAGCTGCTTACAGAGATTGATGAGATGGTAGTCTAACAGTAAAAATGCCCTACATGCACTAAGCGTGTAGTAAGCAATTGGTTTTTAGCAGGCAATGGAAACTGTTTCTCATCAAAAAAGGAGGAATTTTTCCAGAATTTTTGGATTTCAGCTCAGTGAAAGCAATAGCTCAAACTGTCTGTTGTGACTTCAGGAAGCCTGGGGAAATGGCCACTAAACATACCAAGACGGCTTGTGAAATTGCTTTCCATGTAACTTACAAGGTCAGTATTAGACAGTTTACTGTGGGTGCATGACAACCACATTGTCTTCAGGGCAGGCTGGATGGGTGGCATGGGAGGGACAGGCTTCCTCTGCAGAGTCTCAGCAAAGCCAACACATCCAGGATGTGTCAGACTCGCCTTACTGTGAAGGCTACATGCGCCCCTACACTGCATGTTTATACGGATGGGTGCCGCACATCCAGGCTGATTACATCCGCTGGATGTACCCTGCACAGCACTTTCACTCTTGTTTTCATCTGGGATTTCCTCAGTGGGAACTTCAGACATGTTTGTGTGACAGGCTCATCTGTGAGAAAGAAAGGGAAAAAGCCACCCTCAAGAGGTGTTCCAGCACATCTTACGAAAGACAGAGTTAATTGCTATGGGGGTTAGGGCAGCAGAGAAATGATGAGTTCACTAACAAGGCCCTGGCTTGAGTCCTGGCATCACCATCCTGAGACAAGAATGAGGTGTATGCATAACAGTCTTTGGGAAGGGGAATAGCCTTATTAGTTTAGCGGCATAAAATTTATAAATTTGAACGTGTTTTGAACCCCAATGATATTTTCAGGTTTCCTGATCTTCTCTGTTGGATTGATATCCACTGCATTGTAACACTGCCTGATTCATGTTGAACTTTGAACTGATATCCTAGATGAAAACCTTCTAGAGGTAATTTGAAGTGGTTTTAGTTATCTAACCCTTCACGGAAGGCTTTAATAGAAAAATGTAATATGCTAGTATTTATATTCAAACTATGAAGTACATATCTTTCTGATGCAAGACACAAGGTGATCATAGTCTCCATGCATGAAATGTTTACCTCATTCTTTCCTAGTGTGATCTTTAAGTCTCTGATGATAACATTTCATAAGGTATTATATGTTTCATAAGTATGAGGTATCATTTCTGTGAGATCCTTAAAGCTTACTCCCACTGAGAATTTTCTTTCAAGTCCCACTGTAATTAAAAGCTTTCAAATTGTGTACACTTAGTTACATTTTTACTGTATTTACACTCCTCCAGTTAACTCATACAATGCAATGAAAGAATGTGAACTGCCTCTCTGAGTGTTTTATTATGGAGCTGATAATGTAGCTAGGTTCTGCTGGTAATTGTAAAAATATAAGGTGCACATTCAATACACATCAATGTGGATGTTGACATAGTATTTGGCTGAAACAATAATGTAGAATGATTTAAAATCTTCTGATTAAAATAATACAAAGAACACAAGTTCTCTAAATGCTGCTATCCTAAGCACGTAATAACATATGATTATAATGTATTAGCTGGTGGTGACTCTTCAGCAGGCTTTATTTTATTGAAATAAATTTCAAACCCTTCTTAAATTCTCCCTTTTTTTAGTTAAACTTATTTCTTTTAGCTAATGTGGCCCTAGTGTACAGTTAAGGTCACATAAATTTAGCCTCAAGGGTGAAAATCAATTTTCCTCCGTAATTATATATGGTTTTGTACAAAGTACTGGAAAATTCAGTGTTCATTTTCTGAACCTCCAGCCTAAACAAATGGAGATTCTTGTTTGTGACAGGCTGATTCAGGTTAACCTGGATTATTTTGCATGGGAGCAGACTATGAGCATTCAAAATATATGTTGCAGTGATTCAGATAAAGGGAGGTAAGATCCAGCTAAACGATAAAATAAATTTTAAATTGTTATAGCTTTTTCTGAAGTGATCATACGATGCTCTAAGTGCTGAGTTTTATTTTTGTAGTTCCTTTCTTCTTGAAAATCCCAGAGGCTTTTACAAGCATAAAGGACTTAAGTGTAGGTACTATGCATAGTACAGCACAGAGATTTCTTTAGAATTCTATGAAATACAGCAGCTATTTCATGGTGCAGTATTACTTAAAAAGTATTTTGCCAAGGAGCTGTTTGTAATGCAAGCCACAATATACATGTCCTATAAAAGGTAGGAACACTGCTTGAGCCCCATATATTGATGCCTTAGTTATTAATGAAGCATTTACATATATGTAAGTATATATAGTCATAGGAGTATGAATAACATCACCTCCGCAGAAGCAGGCAGGAACTTTTCAGATGTTTTCAGCATCTTTAATGGGATGCCCAGGAAACGAGATATCTAGATTCTGTGTAAACCTCAGTTTAAGACAAATGTACCTTACAAAACTCACTTTCCTGAAAAAGCCTATGGATTATGCTAAGTAAGTGACATGCCTGCTGTTGGAGCAGTGACACTGTAGAGAGATGAGAGAGAGCAGAATTCGGGGAATGTTAAACCTGTGATACAACCCGAGTCATGAGCCCTGGCATGCCTTTTACATCCCTGGGTGAATCCCCATGGCAGGGCTGCAGAGTATTTCCTGGCCTGCACCCTGAAATGCTTGTTTGACTTATCCATCAGTGAGAACAGCTGTGCAGCCCAACACTCAAGAGTGAACATCAAGTTATTTTTATCTTTTCTATTTTTAATAGACATCCAATCTGTCCCCAGGAACCAGAGACTCAAAGTGAGGTAAACTCCCTCCAGGTATGTGCATCACTGAGGAGGCCTTAGGAAAGTGGAGAGGCTGAGCTCCCTCCAGGGGCAGTCTCCTAGATTCAGCCCAACACCAACACACAGGAAAAGCTCTCCTTTGCCTCTGGAAAGCTGCTGTGCGGGGAGGAAGGATGGAGCTGGTGAACTCCAGCTTCAGATCTGGTTGCACAGCAGTGCCCTAGGTAGATAAAATGTGTGCCTCAAGGTATATCAGCAGAGCATGTGGGAACCTTTGGGGTAAACCTGCTCCCTGCAGCCAAGTGAGGAGGTGGAGATTTAACAGTGGAGGCTGTTTGCCATTTGCATGTAACAGTGACCAGGTGAAATGCGTTTCCAGAGACCAACACCGCATCTTCCCTCTGCAAAATGTAGAGCTATTATTTAATACCTGCACAGTTCAGGTAGGTCTCCATTTTGCATTTAGTATTACACTGGAGGTGGAATAAGACAAGAATCTGAGTGGTACTGTTGCTTAAGCTAATTTAGTTTTGGTTAGAGTAAATAGGATTTATCCCATAAGAAAACACGGAAGGTGAGAGGCTGAGATGAATCAAAATATTCCTCAGTGTGAAAATCAGCTTGAAAACAGGACAGAATCATAGAACTGTAGAATCACAGGATACCCTGAGCTGGAAGGGACCCATGAGGATCATTGAGTCCAACTCCTGACTCCACAAAGGGCAACTTAAACCATATATCTAAAAGCATTGTCCAAACAATTCTTGAACACCAACAGGCTTGGGGTCATGACTTCTTCTCTGGCGAGCTTGTTCCAGTTCTTGACCACCCTCTTTGTAAAGAACTTTTTCCTAATAGCTGATCTGAACTTTCCCTGACACAGCTTTAAGCTATTCCCTCGTATCCTATCACCAGACACCAGACAGAAGAGGTCAGCACCTCCTACTCTGCCTCCTCTCATAAGGAAGTTGTAGATAGCAATGAGGCCACCCCTCAGCCTCTTCTTCTCTAAGCTGAACAAATGTAGTATCCTCAGCTGCTGCTCAGAAGTCATGCCATCTAGTGCTTTCACCATCTTGGTTGCCCTCCTTTGGACACATTCTCATATTTTTATATACTTTTTATATTGTGGAGCCCAAAACTGCACATGGTACTTGAGGTTAGGTCTCATCAATTGTGACAATGGGACAATCACTTCTTTTGACTGATTAACTACGTTGTACTTAATGCTTGCCAGGATATATTTGGCACTTTTGGCTGCCAAAACAACATCAACCACAACCCTCAGATCCCTTTCTGCAAGGTTGCACTCCAGCCTCTCATCCCCCAAACTATATGATACCCAGGATCGCATCATTCCAGATGCAGAAGCCGGCATTTGTCCTTGTTAAATTTCATACGATTGGTGATTGCACAGCACTTTCATCTTTGAAGATTTCCCTGTAAGACCTCTCTGCCCTCAAGGTAATCAATGGATCCCCTTAATTTAATATCATCAGCAAACTTATTGTGCACTCAACACGTTTGTCCAGGTCATTGATGAAAACATTGAGGAGAACTGTGCCTAAAATTGAGACCTGAGAAACACGTTAGTGCCTAGTAGTCAGCCAGATGTTACCCCATTACTACAGCTCTTTGAGCCCGACCCTTCAGCTAATCAAGAAGATAGAATAGTTAGGGTTGGAAGGGATCCCTGAAATTCATCTAGCCTTGTCTGTACTCAAGTCAAATCTAACTTAAGGCATGTTCAGGTTCCTCAGGACCTTGTACTGTCAAATATCTCAGAGGAGATTCCACAGTCTGTTTGGACACCTTTTGCACGTCATATGTAGTTACCTTATGTAACTTGAGATATCATATTCATTAAGATAATAAAAGAGGAGTATGGCACCCTGGCTGTGTTTCTTGCCTTTTATTTTATACCCATAGAGTTTCTTGCCTGCTGGTACTCAAAATCTCCTTAAAACTTACTCGTGGAACTTAGATATGTTATGTAGAATTTTGTCCCGATAAATGATATGTCTTTCAGCATTTCTTAATAATAATTATACTGTTATTTTTGAAAAACTATCTGTTTATTTTTCCTTTTCTATTTTCATTCTTTATTCACATGATTACCTCTTGCATACATTTTATACTACGGTAGTACACGAATACGCTATGTCCTATCTGTATTGCTGTGTTCTTTAGCTCATTTACTGCATGATTAAGTGCTTACATAAAACTCTCTATTCTTTTTTACTGGGCTTAAAGCATTGTCGTCCTGAGCCAAGTTCCCTGAACTCTCATGGCTGTACAGAAGTGTCTAGGGAGAAGGTCTGGATAGGAAAAGAAGGACTCAGAGTCTGGTTTTCTTTTGCTTTATTTTCATTTGCTTTCTGTGGACCTTTGACTTCTCTGCACTTTGCCTTTGACGGTAACAGATACGTTCCTACACCAATTGCACAGGGAAAGCATACTAGAATTTCATTCAAGTGAGGTTTAAGGGCACTGTGGGACCTTGTGCGGGCTTGTTACACCAGGCTGAATTTTCTCCTATAAATGGGTTTATCTGAATTACTTTTCTCACCCCAGACAAGTCTTTGCATCTCAAACCCGGTATGTCTTGGCACAAGGGTGTTGCCCTGATTCATTGCCATAAAGGACTTGCTGACAGATGACTCCTGATGGAGTACAAATTGAAGACCACTGGGAAATCCCATGTTGCTGCAGCTAAACTGTCTAATCTGAGATATAATGGATTGCCTTTCCACAATGTTGAGCAGCAGCAAAATTACCAGTGAGCCTCACTGGTATGGCACTTCTGTTTTGATTACTTTTCTGTTTTGAAGATTTTCAAGAAAAGACATAGATCCACCTTACGGCATAGATCCAACTTCCTTTTACTGATGTTACACTTTAAAATAATGATCTGTATCATATATGAGGCCCAGAGGAGGGCCACAAAAATGATCAGAGAGATGGAACACCTCTCCTATGAGTACCAACTGAGAGAATTGGGGTTATTCAGCCTGGAGCAGAGAAGGCTCTGGGGAGACCTTATTGTAGCTTTTCAATACTTAAAGGGGACTTATAAGAAAGATGGAGACAAATTTTATAGCATGGCCTGTTGCGATAGGACAGGGTCTAATGGTTTTAAACTAAAAGAGGGAAGATTTAGACTAGATGTAAGGAAGAAATGTTTTATGATGAGCGTGGTGAATCACTGGCACAGGTTTCCCAGAGACGTGGTAGGTACCCCACCCCTGGAAACATTCAAAATGGGTCAGATGGGACTCTGACCAACAGGATTTAGTTGAAGATGTCCCTGCTTATTGCAGGGGGAGTTGGGCTAGATGACCTTTGGAGGCCCCTTCTAACCCAAGCTATCCTATGATTCTATGATATGAAAAAGATACACCACTGGGCCTCTTGCTCAAGCAACTTTTTAGGCAAGTTTTTCCTTAGTTTCCTATACAAGCCTAAAGGCAATAACAGCAACAATCTCTTTTCCCAGCAAGATTTATTACTCATCCACTGTTAAAAGTAAAAGTATTCTAAATCAACTTTTTACACAATTTCCTGACTGTTTATCACACTTATTCTTCTCAGGTAAAATTGTGTCACTCAGTCCAGCATCCACTTAACATTTTTTTTCCTTTGTTTTTTCTTCATGTAAGACATTTAAAAGAGAAAAACAGAACACCTCAAGATTTTCTAATAATACAACAAACTATTTTTTAAGCTGGTTAAACCTAGCACAGTAGCAGAGAGTCTAGACTTTATTTTAATTTCTATAACCTTTGAAAAATGTTCAGACACTTTGATGAAGTGAAAAGAAATAAATACTTCTCTGTGACATGTATCTATAAGCCCAGTAACTCATAAACTAAAAAAGGAGACTTGCCATATTTTTTAAGAATTGACAGAGATTTTGGGTAATTACATTTTTTTTTCATACCTGGGTCATTTCCAGAATCAGATACGAATACCTGGATGATATTAAATATTTCTAGAGGAAGCAGTTGCAAATTTGAAGTTACAAACAGTACATTTCTCCAAATAATTTGAAATGTACAATGTACAATGTGCAATGTCTTTCTTCGCATACTTTCTGAGGTATACGCAATCATGAGCAAAAATCTGTGCTCTCTGAAAAGTTTCCATAGGATATGCTAGATGTACATTATTACAATACGTAGAAGAAGTGAATGTTTAAGAACCTCTGTCCTGAGTAACTAAGGTGACTTAAACAGTCCTAAAACCTAGGTCTGAAATCTATTTTCAGTTAATCCCCCATTTGATCTATTTATGCCACTAGCTGTCAGCTAATTTCAATGACATTATAAAGTCATTTTTTAGGTATGTGTTAGAGGATATATGATTAATGAAATTCTCACCACAACCTTCAAAACACTGGAGGCAGTAAAAAGATTATTTAAACCAAAGAAGTGTGCTGAGTAAAGAACACAATAGGATTGTAAACTCAGAGAAACCTTCAGGGAAAGGAGAAGGGACTCTGTTTACTGTATTTATAGTGGGCCCAACTCCAAGGAACAGGATAAGAAACTGTAAGCTGTCACTGCTACAATGGATTAAAAAAGTCCCTTTTTGCAAACGTTAAGAACAGGCAGTAGTAGGTTTACAGGTCTTTTAGATTGCTAATAAATCAAAAAGCAAATGGCTGCAAAGATCTTCTTAGACCCTGTTCTCTGCAGTTTGTACAGGATTATTTTATCAATTTATGTCTGTAGCTCAGTTAACTTCTGGAGAGGAGAGATTGAAACACCAGATGAGTTCTGGAGCTTCAGCTGAGGTTTATGTAGGGTTGCTTTGTAAAGAAATTCATACATTAGTGGAAACAGAAAGAGGTTCTTGAAACACTCTTGAGATCTGAGACACAATCATAAAATCTCCCAACATACCTTTTTTTGTGTTCTATCTAATAATAATATAAGTAGTTATAAGTATAACTTCAGAATATAGTTTGTCAAAAGTCTCATTCCACTGGGAACAACGCGTTCAGTCTCAGCCTGTTGCTGTTGCTCTCTCAGCTCGCACAGCAGCTGAAGGACAAGACAGAAGTCATGGTGTTTAAATGGCATGTGTGGTTCCTGGGGAATCCTGTGGAGACAGCAAACGTGGACAGCATGGACAGAAAGGCACGGTTAGCTCATACATCTTAGTCTGGGGATGTTTGTGAAAATTTGGTTATGTGCTTTCCACCATGTTGCCTGGGCTGAATTAGGTGCTGTATTCACTGCACTTGCTTCCCACAGAGAGGAAACCTTCTGCTTGTATTTGAGAATCTGGAAAGACTGTTTCTGAGTCTGAGAACATTCTGGCTTATGACAGCCTCCTGTTAATGTAGGGTAATTTAATAAAGCCATTTTTGACAGAGAATGTTGCCTCTTGTTTAGAGATACGCATATTATTTTGAATCCCAGGTTCTAAATGAAATTAATTGGGTCATTTCTGTTTTACGTCTTTAATTAAATTGTATCTTCCAAATATTTCTCAGATAAAGAAATATGGACTGAAAATGCTGTAACATACATAATAAAAATAAAAAAGAAAAACATGTTGGAAACAGAGTTTTTCCATGGGCCAAATTCCAAGTTAATTCACAGCCCTCGCCAATACACTGAAGTTAATGGGGTTGAAAAGGGTGTAAGTGAACTCAGACTTGGCCTTGCATGTTTTCAGATTTGTCCCTTGTGACTTATCATAGAAGGAAATGATTTGATTTTTTAAAAAACAAATTCTGACAGCTTGAGGTGGAAGTTAATGCCTCTTTTTCTGCCAAAATTCATATAATTTGGGGTGGAAAAAATATACTTTATAGCCTATGATGAAACTAAATGCTTACTGGATGTTATACTGAAATGGAATTGTATTCTCCAGATTGCTGTACAGTTAGCATTATGATATATAACTGCACATTTTTTCCCTGTTATGTATTTCCCTGCACTCTGGCTGTTACATAAACACCACATTTATTGCCTTACAATGTGAAAATCTATGTACTCTGATTGTCTTCAATCATTGTTAGCCATCCAGAGGAGAGGGACTTGTATAATTGCTGCACAGTCTCACTGACTATACTGTGAATATGCAAATCTCCATACTCAAGCTCTTAGTGTAGCTCTTGACCTAAATGTGTAAAGTATACTAAATATCTGGAGGTCCCTTTGAAGTCAATGGAAACTACTTCCAAGCTCAGTACCTTTAAAGACCATGCCATCTGGCCTGGCTGGTTCTTATGCTTGAGGTGTAAGTGACAGAAGTGTTTGCCAGCAACAAACATGTGGCTTCTGCTTCTCTCTTTTTGGATGAAAATAGAAAAAATTCTGGACAAACATTAAAGACATGGGGTGACAAGGAGAAATTTCCATGAAATAATGGAAAAGTCATCTGTTTTTAAATGTAGACAACAAAAAACTAATCATTCCCATAATATTATTATTCACTCATTCCTATATATTGGCAAATCTTGTGTTCCCAGAACAAGTATGCATAAGTGTAGACATTTATCTTTTTTAATCACTCTCTTGGCAGGAAGGAGCCTCTATGTCTGTTTATGGAAACTCATCTCGGTACCTCGGTTTCAGGGAGGAGAATGGAAGAAGGGAGGAATGGGAAGCAAGGGAAGAAAGCAATGAGGACAGAAATTAGAATAGAAAGCCAGATAATGGCACTCAAGCAAAGTTTTTAAACCCTTTTATTCCCTTTGACCAATTTGGCAAGCACTTTTGTTTGTTTGCACATTCATCTTCTTTTTTTACTTGAGATGTATATTTTTAATTAAGTACTAATTAAGTACTTCAAGGGAAACTTGAGGGAAATGGTTTTTTAACTCATTAATAGCCATATCCTTATCTAAACAAATACTGTCTCTAGCTTTTAGCCTCCAGACATATCAGGCCTATGGTTTGTAACTCTTTTATAAACAGGAAGATCTCATGAGTTATCATTTTTAAAAAGTATTAAAAACTGGAGCTGGTCAATAAAGATTTCAGTGTCAATTCAACTCTTCCAAAGTTTTGCAATAGATGTTAATTTAATTATATATTGCTATGGAATAGTACTTACGTATGGGTTTGTGAATAACGTAAGGTGTGTATAATGTGTGTTTGAAGCTACCGTACTGCTCTTTCAAGCACTTTTTTTTGTGCTTAAGAAGGGTGTTTTGACATTTCACATACATGTGTGAAAATAGCATACTCTATTCTCATTATGGTGAGATGAATGACAGTTCAGGCTACTGAGATAACTGTCAGAAAAAATAAACAGATATCTTGATTAAAAAGCAAAATCAAATGTGACGGTCCGTAGGTTGTCTTTCTGATTTTCCCATGGCCTTCTATACAATACTAGATATTTACTAAGGCATGGTTTTGTAAGGGCTTTTAATCACCTCATATTGTTTAACATAGACTTTTCTCAATAAATTAAACCCTTGTGATTATCTGTGTTCATGTTTAGGAACAACATACTATCCAAAAATTCAGATTGTTAGAAGAGTAGATGTGGTAAAACAGTGATTTGTACAGCGTGTAGCAATACGGTGCCTCAACTCTCACTGGGAAGCTGGAGAGTTCAAAATAGGCTATTCAAAAAATAATGAGCTCCTCTGATTCTTTATTCTTCCCAGAATTTCTAGGGAAGTCACCACCATTTTTGAATGGGCAAGTGAACAGAAACTGTATCTGTAAAGAGAGTCTTTTCACTATGTTAGCTGTTCTTGTCCTCTCTGGGAATTAACACCAGAATAGGTTTAAAATTTAAAAGCAGACTGTGCAAATGTCTGCTTGAGCAGATGTACCACAGGGCCTACAGAAGATCTTTGCGCTTCCAGAGGAGCAGCTAGGATCCAAGTAACATGCACTGGGACATAAAAAAAATGGTACCTTGTACGTATTCTAGCCACTAGGTCCAATATTCTCTTTCCTCTGCACCAAAAGTGAGAAACTCCAATTCAAAATAAACGTTTTACAGGGATGGGAAAGAGATCAATTTTCTTACTTATTTTCAAAAGTAATAAAGAGCTGAAAACAATGATCTGAAATGTATTTTTTTCAGCTTTAGCGCAGTTTCCACAAAGTACCTGTAGGCAAGCCTGAAAACTGAAACCAAATCCGTTCAGTGTAAACTGTGTACTTCAGTGTTCTCAGTCTGTTAGCCAAACTGTCCTTAAACAAATTAATCTAACTTTGATTTATGAGTGCTTATCTCAGGAAACAGAACTTGGCCATGCATTTGATGCCTGTGTGGGAGTGGGTATGCAAGCATGCCTGTGTATATGTGCAGACATTATTGAGGTAAAACCCTCCAGGACTCATTGGGAAGAGAAGGTGAAGAAGGTTGGTTAGCTGTGTCTGTTGCTTGGCTTTTAACCTGTCCATCAGAAAGAAATCAGAAGACAATACTTAGTCAGTTCATTATAATTCATTGCAATGTATTCATTTACTGTAAATGATGGCAAAAGTTACTCCCATCCTAGTCAGAGCAAAAATTTCTGTTTATTTGCTCCTTTATAAATTTCCCCAAAGGAAATAGGTATTTTTTCTGTGCTAACAGAAGTGGCAACAGTGACATTCTTGAAAAAAATGTGATAGTGCATGTCCTTTCCTGTTAGGTGTGAAACCTCACTGACTAATGTACAACACAAAGTCTACTGAAATGCTTTCCAAACCATTGAGCCATTTAATTTAAATAAGAAAGGTACATTTATAGGGCAGTGCATACTGAACTATGAGCATATGCATTCCACTTGTATTTATTCTGCAAATTTTGTGGGAACATGAGAGTTCCAGAGTGAAACTGAAAATGCAGATTAGATTATCTGATTTTGGTGCAATAGGGTTGTCTTTACAAGGCTTTAAGCATGTCCAGTGACTTCTCCAGTTTCCCAAGCAAAACATCTGAGTACTAATGGTGTTCATAAAAAGTGATACTTCATCACAGTTGATAGACCTGTTGCCCTATGTCATTGCTAATTGTTATCATTATCTAGCTAGAATTTTCATGGTTGAATCCAGCCTTCTGATGAGCTTTGCTATTAATCTTTGATCTACTTCGAAACGGTTGATCACAGTCATAAACTTAACAACTCTGGCAACTGCTGCCAATGATGTTATAACACCTTGAAATGAAATAGACCATTTTTTAATAACACTTTCTAATAATCGTGTTAATGCAACTGTTAAGCACATTGAATTTCAATGTAACTTCAGTTTGATCTGATAATCTGAACAAGGTGCCGGTTGGAATGTATTTCTGATTGGTGCTTGGCTCACATTCCCAGAATATCCATTGAGTGTTCTAGCAGAAGTATAATTTTAGATCCTCTTTGAACTTCTGTGATATCCAGGTTTATAGTCTGTTCTTTCTGAAAAAGTACATGCGGTAGTTGATTCTGCTTCTCCTTCATACCTTGCAATTATCTTGAATCTTTTACCAATTATACTCAATCAGATGCTGTATTGACTGCAGAAGAGATTTCAAGATCTGGCTCACAGCTATTTCTCATTATTGTAATCAAAAGAGTATGTTTTATGATGAGCTCAGTGCTTGCAAATGGAGTTTGGGAAAAAAGACTACTCATTCATAGACAAAATTCAGTCTCAGGAATGTTGTCTTTTAAGAATTCCGTTCACAAGTTGCCTAAGAATACATTTTGATTTTTCAAAATTTAAGATTTTCATTTTAAATGACACTTGAGCATTTAATTTTGGTTATGCGTTACTTGTGTGAAAAGTCCTCAGTGAAATTATCCAGGTTACCTGTAGCTGATCTGAACTGGGAAACAAACTTTTACAAAAACCATGAAACATCCACACCCATGTGTTAGGAATATTTAATTGCCAGTGATTACAAATTTTTTTGTGCTGACACTATATAATATTTTAAAAGTGGTCATGTTTTTTTGGTTGCTTTTGTTCTTGTTTTTCCTCTTCTAGCACTGTACAGTAATTTAAAAGTGGATGCTTATGTAATTTACAAAGCAGCACAGACAGTGTCGGAGGAATTAGATTATTAGCGTTTAACTCCAGCTGCATGACTTTTCAGCTTTTGTCTTCTGATAGTCATGCCAACGAAGCTTTGCTCCTGCTCTCAGAAGACATGCAGAAGTCACTGTTATGCCAAAGAATCCAGTATGGGAGAAAATCTCGGGAAGACCATATGTTTCATCTACTTAACCTACCTGAATGAACTTTCTTAATGGACATTTGTCCAGCCTGTTTTTAAAGATTCTTAGTGTCAGAGACTTCATAACGTCCCACGACAGTTTATCCTAATCATGCACTGTTCTTGCAGATATAGAATCCTTTCTTGCTTTATTTGGAGCTGTGCCAACCTACTTAATTTATTCCTTTCTTGCATGCTTTCTGTAGCCCTTATATATCTAGATGCTTTATTCCACAGGTGTGTCATGCAGTTCTCAACACCTTTCAAGCACAGAGCAGCAAAGTGCCAGCTGAGGCTTTACTGAGTACACTGGAAGTAATTCTTTACATATCAACCTATGTCCTTGCTAAAGCATCCCAGGTTGAGATATACTTTTGCTGAAGCACTTTGGCATGGCTTACTCGTGTACAACTTCTGATCCACTATTGTTCTTAAATCGTTTTCTTCATACTATCTAATCAGTTATTGCAGATCCTGCCTAAGTCTGTGCCAGGTAGTTAACTTAATGAATCATAAAGGCAGTGCAATTCATGAAGTTACCCTCAATGAATTCATTATGGATGAATTCACTTTGCCAGACCAGTGCTCAAATTTTTTAGGATAACTTTATATTTAAATGTCATTTTCCAACATATCTGTACTGCTATCTCTGAATTTGAATTGGGTTTGCATGGCAAGGTTTTGGTAATGGGGGAACTACAGGGGTGGCTTCTGTAAGAAACTTCTAGAAGCTTCCCTCTTGTCTGACAGAGCAGTGCCAGCTGGCTCCAAGATGGATGAGCTGCTGGCCAAAGCTGAGCCCATCAGCAACAGTGGTAGCACCTCTGATAATGTATTTAAGAAAGGGAAAAAACTGCTGTGTAACAGCAGCTGGAAGAGAGGAGTGAGAATATGTGGGAGAAACAACTCTGCAGACACCAAGGTCAGTGAAGAAGGAGGGGGAGGAGGGGCTCCATGCATGAGAGAAGAGATTCCCCTGCAGCCCATAGGGGTTAACAGTGGAGCAGATATCCACCTGCAGCCCATGGAGGGTCCAACTCCAGAGCAGATGGATGCATCCAAAGGAGGCTGTGACCCCATGGGAAGCCTGCGCTAGAGCAGAATCTTGGCAGGACCTGTGACCCTGTGGAGAGAGGAGCCCATGCTGGAGCAGGTTTGCTGACAGGACTTGTAACCCCATGGTGGACCCACACTGGAGCATTCTGCTCCTGAAGGACTGCACCCCATGGGAAGGAGCCACACTGGAGAAGTTTGTCGAGGACTGTCTCCTGTGGGAAGACCCCATGCTGGAGCAGGGGAAGAGTGTGAAGAGGAAGCATCAGCAGAGACAACGTGTGATGAACTGACTGCAATTCCCGTTCCCTCTGCGCCACTCAGCAGGAGGAGGTAGAGAAATCAGGAGTAAAGCTGAGCTCATGAAGAAGCGAGGAGTTAAGGGAAGATGTTTTAAGATCTGATTTTATCTATCATTACCCTACTCTGATTTGATTTGCAATAAATGAAATTAATTTCCCCAAGATGAGTCTGTTTTTCCTGTGATGTATAATTAGTGAGTGAACTCTCCCTGTCCTTAAGTCGACCCATGAGTTTTTTGTCATATTTCTCTTCCCCTGTCCAGACGAAGAGGAATAGTGATAGAGCAGCTTGGTGGGCACCTGACATCCAGTCAAGGTCAACCCACCACAGAATTAAATAAGGATATCTTTATTATTAGACCACATATGCCATTCATAAAATACTGAATAAGTCCAGATACAGGACAGGAAACCTATGCAGTGTATCTTTTAATTTTGACATTTTTATGATTTTCCAGATATGTTGTCAAACAGAGAATAATATGTATAAACAGGCCAGGCTCTATTAGAAAACACCATGGAAGATATGGTCAAGAAATTTGACTAAAGTCAAGATATTTTTTACTGACTATTTCTTCTATTTGTTGATGAAAAAGGCCTCCTACACTTTGAGAAACTTGAGTGGTTTGAAACCCCATGTTTTTGATGAATCTGTATATGTCACTGTTCATCTGTTGTTAT